>APFE030772449.1:0-15716 GCA_000404065.3 Pinus taeda | reverse complement strand
AGTCACCAAGGATGTGGTATCAGAAATTTGATACATTTATACGGGGACTTGGCTTCACCAAAAGCAAAGCAAATCACTCTGTGTATTTTAAATTAATTGGTGATCGTGTTATTTATCTGGTCTTGTATGTGGATGATATGTTTCTGGTTGGAAATGACAAAGAAATTATTCAGTATTTGAAGACCCAATTGTCCTCCAAATTCGACATGAAAGATCTCGGTGCTGCAAACTATATTTTGGGCATGGAAATTAAAAGAGATTGGGCCAAGAGGAAGCTCTGGTTAAACCAGAGGAAGTATGTCGAGACAATACTGCAGAGGTTTAATATGCAGGATAGTAAACCGGTGAAGGTTCCTATTACTGTAGGTGTGAGGTTATCTGTTGAACAGTGTCCCAAGACATAAGAAGAGGAAGAGGACATGTCCTGTGTTCCATATGCAAGTGCAGTCAGTAGTTTGATGTATTCAATGGTCTGTACTAGACCAGACATTGCACATGCAGTGGGAGTATTGAGCAGGTTTATGTCAAAACCAGGGAAGGAGCACTGGATAGCAGTGAAGTGAGTTTTCAGGTATTTGCGTGGCACTAGTGATTATGGTTTGTGCTACCAAGGAAGACCAGGATTGGACAAAGTGTTGGATATTCGTTGCTTTGTTGATGCAAACTAGGCTGGAGATCTCGATTAGAGAAGATCTACAAGTGGGTATGTGTTTAACCTATTTGGAGGTGCAGTTAGTTGGATGAGTAAGAAACAATCTGTAGTGGCACTATCAACTACAGAGGCATAATACATGGCAGCCACTCATGCAAGCAAGTTGCAGTTTGGTTGCAGATATTGTGTTCAAGTATGGGGTTAGTACAGGGAGCTATAAGGATAGATTGTGACAGCCAAAGTGCAATTTTCTTGGCAACGAACCCTGCTTATCATTCAAAGACAAAGCACATTGATGTTCAGTATCACTTTGTGAGCGATATGATAGAAGACAAAAAGGTGTTGCTGGTAAAGGTGGACAGTTTGAAGAATACTGCAGATGCATTGACAAAATCTGTGAACTCTGAGAAGTTCTCTCGGTGTAGAGAAACAATGGGCGTTTCAGGGCTGGAAAAATGACTAAGCTCTCCTGTGGCCCCTTGTGGAAAGAAAACAACAAGTGGGAGATTGTTGGGTTGTGTTATGTTATTTCCACGACTAACCTACAAAGTGAACTGGGGGGTTAGAGGGGGGGCAGAGCCCCCCCTTCGTTGCGCCGATTGCGTAGCGAGGGGGTCACAGGGGGGACGACAGCCCCCCTATCTAGGGGTTTGAGGGGGGCGGGTAGCCCCCCTCTACGGGGTCCAGGGCAGCGCCCCGGGAAATTTTTTTTTTTGGACCCTATATTAGGTTGGGCAAACCTGCCTATGGTTTTCGGTCCATGGTTTTGGACGCAATGGTTTTCAGTCCATGGTATTGGATGCTTCAGCATGTATAAATATGTATTGTAACATGGAAAGGAATATAATGAAAAATCAAGCTGGTAGTCCCGGTTTTGGGATCCAGGGTAAAATCTATGTGCATATGTGTTTTATGTGTTATCCTCTCGCATTGTTTATTTTCTTTATTTTAGAATTCATATGCAGGTAATTTATGTACAGGGTTAAAACCTACAATAACCCCGCCAATGGAAAAGCTATTAAAAAAGGATGTTACATATTTCTGGAATGATGATTGCATGAAGAGTCTGGATATCTTGAAGGGGAAACTAGCCTTCGCGCCAATCCTGGTCTTCCCAAAATGGGACATGGAATTTCATGTACCTGTTGATGCGTCATGTATTGTGTTGGGAGCCATACTCACATAGGAAGGCATGGAAAGCGTAGATCACCCGATCACGTTTGTGAGCTGAAGATTGTCCAAAGCGGAAAAGAACTACTTTACCACCAAGCATGAGGGGTTGGCAATGGTTTACACGCTCCAAAAATACCGACACTATTTACTTGGAAAAAATTTCAGGATGTATACCAACCATTCCACATTGAAATACTTGGTGAACAAGCCTGTGTTGGGGGGGCAAATATGCAAATGGCTTTTACTATTTCAAGAGTATGATTTTGAGGTCATAGTCAAGCAAGGACGCTTAAACGTAGGATCAGACCACTCATCACAACTTGAGACAGGCAAGGAACCAACCAATTTGGAGGAGGGACTACCCAACGCACAAATCTTTGTAGTGCGCATCGCAGATGAACACTTCAAAGATATAATCCATCTTATAACAACAGGACTTGCGCTGAAGGAGTACTCATTCCAACAAAAGAAGGAATTGGTGGTGCGTGTGGCGAACTTTTCTGTCATTGTGGGGCACCTCTACAAGATGGGCAATGATGAGATATTGCGAAGATATGTACCTGAATTTGAACATGGTCAGATCCTCACAGAAGCACATGGAGGCATTGCAAGAGGACCCTATGCAGGATGCGCGACCGCAAAAAAGATTCTTCGCGCAAGGTTATGGTGGCCAACCCTGCACCAGGATTCAAAAGCGCACTGTAAGGCTTGCAATATATGTCAAAGGATGGGGAAACCATCATGAAGGGACGAGATGCCACTAAATCCCCAAATGACACTACAGTCATTTGAGAAATGGGAAATCAACTTTGTGGGCCCAATCAAACCTCAAGGAAAGACAAGGGTGTGCTACATCATCACAGCGACTGAGTACTTGACATTATGGATGGAAGCGTAGCCGATTAAGGACTACACGGCCACCACAACTGCAAATATTTTTTGCGAAAACATGTTGACACGATTTGGCTGTCCAAAAATCTTAATGAGCGATCGCAGAACACATTTCCTAAATGAAACCATCAACGCACTCACAGAAGAGTTCCAAGTGTATCATCAGAAAAGTACACCGTACCACCCACAAGCTAATGGCATAGTAGAGGCATTCAATAAAATACTGGAGACTACACTGACCAAAGTCTGTAACACGCAGCGGGACAACTGGGACCTACACATACCTGTTGTGTTATGGGTGTATAGGACAACATGTAAGAAACTGACAGGACAAACACCCTTCCGATTGGTTTATGGTACGTAAGTTGTCATGTCGATGGAATACATCATACCTAGTCCGTGAATAGCAACGCTCACAGGCATGACGGACCACGAAGCTCTCAAAGAAAGGCTCGCGCAATTAGAAGAACTTGAGGAAGAATGGTTTCTGGCTAGATTTCATCAACAGGTACAAAAGCAACGTGAAAAGGCCTGGCACGACCATTATATCAAGTTGTGCACCTTCAACGTAAACAACTTAGCGCTATTGTATGACTGTAAGTTTGAAGAAAATCTAGGAAAATTCAAAATGCACTAGCTGGACCATACGTGGTAAAGGAGGTCACAGATGGAGAAACGGTCCAGCTAGTCAAACTTAATGGAGAACCCTTCCCAGGAAAAGTAAACGGCAGTCGCCTAAAGCCCTACACGGATGGGCCGGCTATCTAACTAACCAGCCAAAGCAGAGTCTTCGCGACCTAAGGAGCTGAATAAAAGGTGTGGGACTATAAACACACACACTAGAATCCATTACCAAAGAAATAACACGATTCAGACATGAATGATTCGAAATCACGCATGCGGCATGTCTAGCAAACAGCAGAACAATGTGATGTAGACCTCCGGGCAGTACGAGAACAGTTGGATGGGCTCCATGCCAAGATCGCCACACTAGCAGAGTGACTCAAGACGAGTCACAATGATTGTGTTAGGGGCTTGTTGGGCATGGAATGCCCCCACAGCAGGTTTTGGGGCTCAAATCCCAAGTTTGGTCAAATGTTTTGTAAGACTCTACGAATTGCAGGTGTTGAGCGTGAAGTAGAGGCTAAGTCATAGGGTTTTCCACCCAAATGTAATGTAATGTAATGTAATGTAATGTAATGTAATGTAATGTAAAGTCATGTCGACCTACCCATGGCCCATGGACCGTGGGATTATATAAATAGAGCGAGGCTCTAAGTTGTAAAGAGAGGATATGATAGAGTGAGTAGCGAAGGAATGGTTCGAGCTTAAAGTAGGATTCTAAGTGTATTAGGTCATAGTAGTAGGAAGAGACTCTACAGCTAAGTGCGCAGAGGCCTAGTAGAGTCCACAATTGAGTGCGCAGACCCCTGCAACTAAGTGCATAGGGCGGTGTCGAGTCTGTAATCAAGATTGAAGATTAATAAAGAGAAGTTAATTCCTATTTCTGTGTATTTGTTGTGCATTATCTTATTTATGTTTGTATTAGTTTATGTATCGTGTGCACTGAAATGATTATTGAATATGTTGTAATAACCATAAATATTACACACACAAGTTAAGTAATCGGTTAATTAGCAAGGAACTTGGGTATTATATGAGTCGCGCCTTGAGCAAGGATGTGCGGAAATAGCAACACGAGTTGTGAAAGAATAGCAAGTGCACATAGCAACGGGTCGGACCGCGAACCTCTAGAAGCCCATTAGACATCCCCAAGGTTTGGAAACCTGGTTCTAGCAACCTCCCATACTACTTCGGGTGAGACCTTAGTCCCCGCTCCACGGACTGTTACCGAAAGGGCCAGTAGTACCGAGATTTGCTTGGTTAATCACCTCTGAACCTAGGTCAGGCCCATACAAGCCAACATCTCTTTTCTCCTAATTTCCATTATTTTCATAAATAAAATGCCAATTAATGCCTCTTTCCTTTCCAAATCCTTTTCCATTTTCCCTAGCCACAATAAACCAAATGAACACCCACTAGGATGTTTTGTGCAACATTCAACTTGGAATACATGCCCCATGACCATGGTCTTATTTTTCCTTTATTAACTTTATCACATGGATTTTTAACCTAGGGATGTTATAGTGTGGGCCTTTATAATTGTTGCTGCAAATAAAAAATCTAGGATTTCAAATTATGTATCTCCATGTCACATCCCAAATGTTGTGCTTTTTAGGTACTCATGAGATCATTATGTAGCTTTCTAATTATTTTTTCTCTCTCAACTACCTTCTTCTTCAATGATTCAACAACTAGTGGTGATACATGAAGATCACCCACATTATTCATCACTGAGATATTGTCCTCTAAAGCCCTCACTCATGCTTTTAGTTGGGATTTATCCAAGTCCATTGAAGGAATTGGTTTACCCGTCTATCCTAACTTGCACCTTTACCCTTACCCTCACCTTAATCCTCACTCTCAATACCACCTTCTATACTATGTTGATCTTTTCCCTTACCCTCACCTTAATCCTCACTCTCAATACCACCTTCTATACTATGTCGATCTTTTCCCTTTTCAATTTCTTTAATATTATGTCCTTCCTGGATAATTTCAAGATATCTCTCTTTCAACTTATTAGCTTTCCTATCATAGGTTTTCTCCAACTTAGTCACTTTTTTCTTGTATTCTTCAACTTGTGATTCATGCTTTTGTTGGTCCTCTTTAGATTTATTTGCAAATTCAACCTTTAAACGCTCAATAAATTTATCTTTTTCATTTGATAGCCTAACTAATTTAGCCTCAAAAGTATCTAAAGTTGCCAATGGAGGTATATTGAGAACCTTTCGTCATCTTCTTAACTCCTCTTCAGGTTCACTAATTTTTTCATCAAATGTACCCTGAAATTCTTTGAAATTTGCTTATAGTGCATCTATCTCTCTCATACATTTTTCTCTCACTATGGATACCTAATTAAGAAATTCATTAATAATTATATCCTTGGTGTTTATCTCTTTCATTGATTTTTGTGTTTTCCGCAAAACTGTTGATTCCAACACTGCAATCTTCTTCATGCATTCAACAATCTCCTTCTCCTTTAGTTCATACTTTTTCTTCCAGCTGTATATAGAGGAAGAATACTCCCTTGCAACTTGTTTGTAATGGATGATTTTATCATATACTGAGAAAAAAAATGTGTTATCAAAACTATATGTTTGACTATGCCCATTTAAACCTGGAGATGTAGATGTTGAATCACCAATAAAAGGGAAATTATACTGAAGTGCCAACTAATTAGAAAGAATTATGTCTATTATAGAAAGGTCATCATTACATGTTTCCCTATAATGGCCCATACCTTCTTTCTCCTCAACTTCATCCATACACACATGTAAGTCAGCTACAACACTAGCAACTATATCTTCAACATGGAAAATTGTATCAACAAAATTTTCCATTCCTTCAATCACAGTCTGTTTAGGTTCTTCCTCAATAGTTTTCTTTGGTTTTGATATCCTAATGTAGGTTTTAAGAGGCATTGTTTGAACATTTGGTCAATACAAATCAATAATTTTCTGCATTGTTCCCAGGAAACTAAACTTAACCTTCTTAATTTTACTTTCTTGCAGGGCATAATGTAATTTTTTAGCCAAAAAATGAGGGACATCTATGGCCATTCCTTCAACCCAATGAATAACTAGCCTCAAGCAGTCCCTAGAAATATCAATCTGGTGATGATTCATAATTTTACTAAGGATAACTTGAATCAAGGATTTGTATAGCTCTTGGGGAAGATATTGCATTTTTAATCCATTCCTCAGAACAAATAATTTTTTTTGACATATTCTATTGGTCATTTCAATGTTTTCTAGCCTAGGGGTTTTCTTGGAGTTAAATATTTCTCCCCCTCTACATGGAGTTTTTGTTTCTCTTGCAACCAGGTAAATCCTCTGCCCAAATAATTTTAATTCCATTGCTTTATCATCATAATTTTCTATGGCCTAACTATCTATCTCATCATTTTGGAAATTGAATTGTCCAAATATAAATTTATAAACCTTTGCTCTTCTCGGGATATCTAGCATACCTGGTGGACACTTGTTTGTATCGACACCCTCTTTGAATTTTTTGACTGTGAACTTCTCTTGGGAACCTCGTGTGTCAATTTTTTGCAGGGAACAGGACACCCCTATTTCAATTGAGACCATCATTGTCTTGGTTCAAGGTACACTAGTTGAATGCACGATAATGGATGCTAAATAAACAGTGAGGAATTCATGTTGAATAAACCATAAGGAATGCATGTGTAAATGAGTTTTTTTTTAACTTTTTGCTTTATTTTCCTAAGATGCTTTAATGCACAAATTGTTTAGAAGCTGCTTTAACTTTTCTCCTTTACACATATTTTTCTCATACATAGAATTAAAAATTCAAATTTAATATTTAGATATAAGATATCGTTTATTGAAAATAACACTTTTAAAAATAGGGATGCAAAATTTTGATGGCATGTAAGATGGCCACCACTTCTTTCTTATAGGTAAAATTGACCAAATTTCCATTATGCAACTGATTATTGATAAATGATAGTAAATGTCTTTTTTTGCATTAAAATGGCACCCAAACCCTTTTATAGTAAATGTCCTAACTAGGTCACTTTACATAATCTTAAACTTAAAACCTTAAACATATGTCCAATATAGAAAAATCCTAAAATAGACCGTGTAAACCCTTGGTTCTTATATCTCTTTATATATCCCCTGGCAACATTTAAACCTAATTACTACTAAAATAAGTTCATTCAAACTCACTTGAGGTTTTTAACCAAGAAACTGCAAACTTCAACTATTAAAATTCAAGTTTTATTTTTTTTAATCCATCCCCTTGTTCCCAAACATTCCTGGTGTGCATTTATTCGAGGCAAACAAACCCTTCCTTTTACCCTATCAAACCCATGAAATTTGGAGTATTCTTGAACAAAAATATGTGTGAAAAAATAAAAATATCTAATTGTATTAATGTTACCTATGATTAAAAAAGTACTCCCCAAGTTGAATCATTCAATTTGGCCTTGAAATGAAGACTAGACATGCATTTTTGTGAAGCACTCCAAAATTGTAATGCGTCACTAAAATGTACACCCAAGCTTCATTTCTTCACCAATATGATTTATTCAAACTGTATACTATTTAATTACTAATTTTACACACTAATTTGCTTCCAGTAAGTTTTTGTTGTTAACAAATTGTTGACACTTTTGGGGTGACACCATGAACTGCAATTGTTGTAGCACTTTCATTTATTTTAACTTCCACCTTCATATCACTAAATTGGAAAAATTTAATTGTATTAATGTTACTTATGAGTAAAAATATACTCTTCAATTTGATTCGTTCAATTTGGCCCTAAAATTAAGGTTGGGCATGCATTATTGTGAAGAAGGCCAAATTTTTCTTATTTCACTAAAATGCGCGCCCAAGCTTCGTTTATTGGCCAATCTAATTGATTCAAATTGTAGAATGTTTCTTTAATTATTTTACACACTTTTACATTTTTATATATTTACTTTGAGCTTAAATATTTAAACTTCAGATTTCATACAACATTCTAAGTTTTGCTTCAACTTGCCTTATGTGAGAATTGTGTGAAAGTTGTGTATAAGTGGAAAACATAACTATGTAGGATATTTCGCAGGAATGATGCAAGGCTATGTCCTAAGGTTAGTTATTTTCCAAGCATATCCCATTTTAAATTTCATTACCAAGAGTGTAATTAGTTTGGTCCAGGAGTGCATATTTGTTTCGACTTGAACATTGACAAATATGATGATTTGCTATGTTGGCAGACTTGGATTTTAGTGAGTAAAATTTCTTTTAGCATAATGAGTATGATATGTTGTAGAAAATGTTTGTATCTTTACGATGGAATGATCATTATCGCACTACCTATTAATTACAGGTCTTGGTGTGCATTTATTTGAGGCACACAATCCCTACCTTTTACCCTATAAAAAGAATCCAATTTGGATTATTCATGCACAACGTAAATTTAATGAGGATGAGTTATTATTCACCCAAATTTAATGAGGATGTAATTCATTCTATGTGGGGAGACATGTTCCCCACACATTTCAAAGGTCTCTTAAGTCATGTAAAAATAGGAAGAGATGTCTAACTTGTAAATTGTAACACATTGGTAACAAGAGGAAGGAGTTCACTATCTTTTACCTTTTTCTTTTTCTTGTTTGGAATTATTCTAATATTGAGGAAGAGTATCAATTTTGTGTAATTGATGCTCATGAAGATGAAATTTGTTGGTTTATGAGGTACTATGTGTTTTACTGAGATTGGTTTTAAGTTTTCATCTTTTAATGTGTGTTTAACATTGAAATGATATGTATTTCCTTGAGGTATTATCATGGCATGCTAGCACCTGGGTGGATATTAAATATTTAATGTTAGTATGAAGGCCCTAGTTTATGGTGAATCCCATAAGTTCCTTCATTCTCTTAAACCCTATAATTCTAGTCACCATTTTCATGTGTGTTGGGAATTCCTTTTCAGGACTTTTCCAATCAATGAGTGGCATTAAAATCCTAGATCTACTTAGACTTCATTGTCAAACAACAAATAATAACTAGTCCTATTTGTCTCCATTCTCCTTACCCATTTATCTTTAAACCCTAACTAGGTCACTTGACCTAATCTTAACCTTAAAGCCCTAAAAAATATATACAATATAGAAAAACCCTAAAATAGACCCTGCAAACCCCTAGGTTCTTATATCTCTTTATCTATCCCTTCAAAAAAAATAAACCTAATTACCACTAAAATAAAGTCATCTAACCTTACTTATGGGATTTTAACCAAGAAACTACAAGTTTCAACTACTAAAATTCAAGTTTGATTTTTCTTAGTCCATCCCCTTGTTCCCAAACATTCCGAGTGTGCATTTATTTGAGGCACATAAACCCTACCTTTTACCCTATCAAATCCATGCAATTTGGAGTATTCTTGAACAAAATAAATATATATGTGAAAAAATAAAAATGTTTAATTGTATTAATGTTATTTATGAGTAAAAAAATACTCTCTAAGTTGAATAATTCAATTTGGCCTTGAAATGAAGGTTGGGCGTGTATTTTTGTGAAGCAGGCCAAAATTGCCTTGCTTCACTAAAATGCACACCCATGATTAATTTCTTGGAAAATATGATTGATTGAAATTGTATATTATTTAATTACTAATTTTACACACTAATTGATTCTAGTAATTTTATGTTGTTCACAAATTGTTAACACTTTTGGGTTGACATAGTGAATTATGATTACTACAACAATTTCATTTACATTAACTTCGACCATTAGATCACTAAATTAGAAAAAATTAATTGTATTAATGTTTCTTATTGGTAAAAATATGCTCCAAGTGGAATCATTCAATTTGGCCTTGAAATGAAGGTTGGGTGTGCATTTTTGTGAAGCAGAGAAAAGTTTCCTTACTTCACTAAAGTGCACGCCCAAGCTTATTTATTGCCCAAGCTGATTGATTCAAATTATAGATTGTTTGTTTAATGATTTTATACTTTTACATTGTTATATATTTAATTTGATGTTAAATAATTATGCTTCATATTTCATACAACATTGTAAGTTTTGCTTCGAGTTGACATGTGTGAAAGTTGTGTATAAGTGGGAAACATAATTATGTAGGATATTTGCCAGACATGATGCAAGGTTACATCCTAAGGTTAGGTATTGTCCAATCATGTCTCATTACAAATTTAATTACCAAGAGTGTAATTGGTTTGTCCTGGGAGTGCATATTTGTTCTGACTTGAACATTGGCATATATGTTGAGTTACTACTTTGGCATGCTTCGATTTTAGTGAGTAAGATTTCTTTTAGGATAATGAATATGATATGTTGTAGAAAATGTTTATATATTTAGGATGGAATAATCATTATTTCATTTCCAATTAATTACAAGCCATAGTTTGTAGTTATTTGAGGCTCTCAATCCTTGCCTTTTGCCATATAAAATCAATCTAATTTGGAGTATTCATGCACTACATAAATTTAATGATGATGAGTTATTGTCCACCCAAATTTAATGAGGATGTACTTCACACTATGTGGGGAGGCATGTTCCACACACATTTCAAAGGTCTCTTAGGTCATGTTTAAATAGGGAGAGACTTCTAATTTGTAAATCGTAACACATTGATGACAAGAGGAAGGAGTTCACTATCTCTTACCTTTTGCTTTTTCTTGTTGGAATTCTACTTCTATTGAGGAAGAGTAGCATTATTGTGGAATTAATGCTCATGATGATGAAATTTGTTGGTTTATGAGGTACTATGTGTTTTTCTGAGATTGGTTTTAAGTTTTCATCTTTGAATATTTGTTAACATTGAAATGTTATGTATTTTCTTGAGGTATTATCATGGCATATCAACACCTAAGTGGATCTTAAATACCAAATGCTAGTAGAAAGGCCCTAGTTGATAGTGAACCCCATAAGTTCCTTAATTCTCTTAAACCCTAGAATTCTAGTCACCATTTTCAAGTGTGTTGGGAATTCCTTTTCATGATTTTTCTAATCGATGAGTGGAATTGACACCCTAGATGTATTTATATTTCATTGCCAAACAACAAATCAGAACTAATCTGATTTATCTCCATTCACCTTGCCTATTTATATTCAAAAACTAACTAGGTCATTTGACCTAATTTTAAACTTAAAACCTTAAAAAATATCTACAATATAGAAGAATCCTAAAATAGACCCTACAAACCCTAGGTGTTATCTCTTTATCTATCCCTTGGAAACATTTAAACCTAATTACTACTACAATGAGGTTATACAAACTTACTTAAATGGGTTTAACCAAGAAATTAAGAGTTTCAACTATTAAAATTCAAATTTTACTTCTCTTTCCCCATCCCCTTGTTCTCAAATATTCCCAGTGTGCATTTATTTGACGCACACAAACCCTACCTATTGCCTTATAAAATCCATGGAATTTTGAGTATTCTTGAAAAACACACACACACACACACATATATGCGTAAAAAATTAAAAATATTTAATTGTATTAATGTTATCTATTAGTAAAGAAATACCATCCAAGTTGAATTATTCAATTTGGATGAAGATTGGGCATGCATTTTTGTGAAGTAGGCCAAAATTGCCTTGCTTCACTAAAATGCACTCCTAGGCTTCATTTCTTTGCCAATTTGATTGATTCAAATTGTATACTATTTAATTACTAATTCTACACACTAATTTTCTTCCAATAATTTTTTGTCATTCACAACTATTGACACTTTCAGGGAGACATTGTGAACTGTGATTGCTCTGGCACTTTCATTTACATTAACTTCGACCATCAGATCACTAAATTAGAGAAATTTAAGCGTATTAATGTTACTTATAGTAAAACAATACTCTCCAAGTTGAATCATTCAACTTTTTTCTTGAAAAGAAGGTTGACCATGAATTTTCTTGAAGCATGCCAAAATTTTCTTAATTCACTAAAATGTATGCCCTAGTGGAAATACTGAGAGGGGAGGTGAATCGGTATTTATTTTCATAATTATTATTTTACTAGTTAAGATCACTTAGATAAAACATAAAATGAACAATAACAAGATAAATAATTTAATTAATAAGATTGACAAGGACTCCAATCCTCTTTTTACAATTAATCAAATACAACAAAATTCGGAGTTCTAACCCTAAATGAAGACACCAATATTCAAATCCATCACGCTCCAACTTGTACTTCACCAAGCACTAACTTGGTCTTCTTGAAGATTCTAATCCTCTAGGGCTCCAACCCTCTTGGTTAGTTCAGACTCCAACCTAGTATTCTTGAGGACTCCAATCCTCTAGCATGCCAATCCTATCAATTTGGTTCAATTATTCAAGTTAGGCTTAATGGTTCTTCAATGTTTCCCAAAATCTTCTGCAAAAAGATTTGACAATGTCTTCAACAGTTCCCTCAAATAATTTTCGAGACACTTTTTTCATCAATGACAACTTTAGTAAGTGTCAACAATACTCTTCATGATACCCTAATTAGTTTTCTCCAAGGTTAATCCATGAGGGCTTCAATCATGTATCAAAGTCTCCAAGAATGCTTCCAATATCAGCGTCTACAAATAGATCTTCAATAATCCAAGATATCTTCAATAAGATGTTCTATGGTACTCTCCTAGAATTGGAAGGTTCTAAGGTCCAAAATAGCCTTCAAATGATGCTTTAAAACTTCAACCCTACTTGAATTAGGGTTTTCTCCAACAATTACACAATAGATTCTTTCCAACATATAGCCTTCAAAGATACTTCAACAATGCTTTGACAATTTTCAAAAATTCCCTTCAATGAGGTTAGTTCCACGTTGCTACCAAGATTTCCTCCAAATGATGTTTCAACAATGCTTCTACAGGGGTCTTAGCATTAACACCAAAAATACCCTAGATCTGGTCTACAAGCTTTCTTCTATGGTTCCTACAAAGGCTATTCAAATATTCTTCAAGGCTTCATCAAATCTTCTAGGATATCACCAACTACTTTGATAATGACTATTCTAAAGAATTTAATTGCAATACATTGCTTTCTCAAACAAGCCTCAAGTCAATGATTAAGGGCCTCCAATATTTGACTGTGTATAACCAACTGAAGTCTTCATAATTAAAATGTAGTCCTCAAGATTGTTGTCATAGTTCTGCAAATGGTCTCAAACAAGGAAACTAACAAGAGCTTAAATCTATGATTTCTCAATGCTGATAAGAAAGTGCCACTATAAGTTTAGTGTCACCACAGATTTGAAGTATAGTCATTATAGGTCAAAATAAATCATCCACAAAGGAATACTGCTTAGGTCACAAGATGATATGAACTTGCCTTTGTTTATCTGCACAATAGCTTAAATAGATCTACAGGTGTTTTCTATATGTGAGCTCAGCCCACAGAGTACAGATCTGCAATCTGCAGCTTACACAGGCTGAATACGACCCTTACTGCGGCCTGCACAGGCCTGAATTTGTGCTTTTATAGTGGCTGAAATTTTACGCCTAAGTGGGCCGAAATTGGAGGGGTTATAGACCCTGAGAATAGTCTGCCATCGGTGCGAAAAATTTTCCTTCAAAAATACCACCACAAGTCTAAAAAAGAATGTGAGACCTGCTGCAAATGTCACCACATGGATGAAATAATACCGAGAGGCTTCCTTCCACGGGGCCGAGAAATAATCTAGACGAGACAAAATGTTTCAAAAATACAAGCTCGCACTTCTATACTTCTTATTTTATTCTACTCTTGATCTTCGCCTCATGCTCTGAATTTTTGACCGAGATACTTGCCAAAATTGAATAGACATGCTTTATGTTTATAGTTTTTTTGATGTATAGTGAAGAGAAATGACTATTGGTTGTAAAGAGTCAACTTGTGCTGGTGGACCTGACCTATGAATGGGTGGATCCTACCAAAATTATGTAATGTGCAATGCCCAATGTTAATTATATAGCGTTTAGCGTGAGGTTCTTGCAATTTAATTGTGTATTGAATAAATTAAAAAAAATTAGCCATGGTTACATGTAGGATACATCATATTGTTGAGGAATTAAATTTGAGTGTTGTAAAATAATGTCATAACATAACTATAATGCTAGGGTATTATTATTAATTCATTTAGGGTTTGCTTCAAAAGTAACTATGGTTTTGTTAAGCATTATTAAGAACACAGATTTCATGTATTAGGAATTATGGCAAGGTATCATGTAGTTTTAGGACATCATATAGAGTTAGGGTTTCATCATGTACATTAGGAATCTAGGGTTTTCATTTAGGGTTAGGATTTCACACCTTAGGGTTAAGATTTTGCACTTAGGGTTTTCACCATTTTCAACAATGACATCATCGTATTGACATCAATGACAACTTTTTCCAATAATCTCCCCCTTTGTCATTGATGGAAATACTATTCCCCTTTGACGTTAATGGAAAATTGGGTGCTTTTTCTGATAGTGTCTTCCCCTTAAGTGTTCCTGTTATCATGCTTGTCATGCTGCTCATTTTGTCATATTCATGTTGGTACCCCTATCATCATGCTTCTACTTCTTCTAACAATGTGATACAAGAGAGATGTAATACTTCAAGTGATTTGTTAGCTACTTCCACTATCTGTATAGACTCTTTTTGCTTTCTTTTTTCTTTCTTTTTGCTTGTACAAACTAGGACAAATATTACTATTTCCTCGACATCATCTGGAGGACATCTTCAACAATGATTCATCAGATGTTTGGTGAAGATAAGAAATCACTTTCTCATTTAGACTCATACATTGTCTCCCCCTAAGATTTACATGTCACTTTCAAGAATAGTCAATGTCATAGGCTCCCCCTAATAGTAGGCATGGTCTTCTTCTTAATAGGTAGAATCTTGGTGGAACATAGGTTCTCCCTTTTATGCCCAAATTTGATCATTAACAAGTATTGATGTCTTGATCATTCAAGGCACATTCAACATGATATCTTTCTGGTGAAGCATGCTTCCTCCTCTAGACTTGTTTGACTCCATTTCCTTTCTTAGTTGACAATTCTTCAAATTATTTAGGAACCCACTTCTTGAGTTGTATGTCCAACAATATGGAATTTGAAGCATTTTTTTTTTGTACATGAATGAAGGGGCATAATTACTTCATGTAATTTTACTTCTAGGAGACTGATAGGGATGCTTATATTTGTCCTTGTTATATGTCCTAAAATCCTTTTCCATGTGCCCAAAATTTGTACAAGAGTAACAATAACCAAAAAATATAGATTGATACCTAGAGGGTGAGGGTTGTCTTGGTCGGTTCATGAATTTGTTCTTCTTGGAATTGCTTTGATGATCCTAATTGCTTATTGTATTTATAACACCATATGTATATATTCTTGGAGTAATGGTTCTTCCAATGTCATCTTGTCTCCTTTCCTTTCTTATGCTGG
>APFE030772441.1:0-12262 GCA_000404065.3 Pinus taeda | reverse complement strand
GTTTGCTTTGTTAGTGTATGCAGGTCTTAAAGTGAAGGAGGAGCTCATCTGGATCAGCAAGGCTGGACTACTACAACAAGCGTTGGACCTAAGGTAAGATCGGAGAACACTTGATCTCTCATAGAATAACGTGTGTTTAGAGAAAGATTGCTCTTGTTTGGTTTGTTTGTCACTAGAGAGTCTTAGACTCCTAGGGAGGTTAGGTTTGTCCACAAAAATAACTCTTTCCGCATGACAAGCCTATCACAATCAAATTTTGTTAAAGTTATGCAGCTCAAATCAACCAAAGAAATATGGGACAAAATCATTCTAAGCTACGAAGGAGGCTCTCAGGTAAAACGTGCTAAACTGCAAACTCTCATAATTCAATATGAAACTCTTAAGAAGCACAATGATGAAAGTATAGCTAGTTACTTCTTACGTATAGATGAGGCTGTTAATTGCATGAAGAATCTGGGTGAAGAGATAAAGGAATTTACCATAGTTGAGAAAGTTTTAAGATCCTTGTCTACTAAATTTGAATCAAGAGTATCTGCCATAGAAGAAAAACAGGATCTACAGACAATCACTATGACACAGCTTCATGGAATCTTAACTGCCTTTGAGATGGGAAAATGAGGCCCATCAAATATGAGAGAAGCCACATTTAAAGCTTCAACAAAATGAAAGGAAGAACTCAATGAATCAGGACATATTTCAGAAGAAGAAGATGAACTAAACTTTGTCAAGAAGCTTCAACGGGGTTCCGGAAGATTTAGAGGTAAACTACCTCTCAAATGTTTTGCCTATGGTAGAATTGTTCATTATGCTGGCAAATGTCCTCATAAAGATAAATATGATAAAAGGAAGGAATCTGTAAAATGGAATAGAAAACAAAGTGTAACTAAAAAGAGTTACTATACTTATGAAGATAGCAATGGTTTTATCAAAAAGTGATGAAGATGAAAATAGTAATGACTATAGACTTCTAATGGCTTATGAAGATGATAATTTTTGGAATGCTTTAGAATAAGATGACCTTCATGAATAAATCTCTAAACTCAAAATCTATTTAGAAGAAAATAATATGATTATAGATACCTTGACATACCAACTAAGTTGCTGAAAGAAAAAAACACAATGAAAAACTAGAAATGAAATTGTGGATCTAAGAAAGGATCTTGAGAAAACAAAATCTCTCGATCTTAGATTTGCTAAAGGATCAGAAACCTTAAATGAAATTATCAAAGTGCAGCGTTCTCCTCTGACAAAGACAGGTCTTGGATATACTGAAGAAGCATCTCAATCACAAAAGTCGTCAACCTCCACTAAAAGCTATCTTGATGTAGCAAAGAACAGTGAACAATATGACAATCATCAGCAAAGGCATAAAGTAGATCACCATGTAAATCAGGCTCAATTTGCTTCAAAGATGAACAGAAGTCATAACCAACCTCAGGTAAATCATACTCAATTTGCTTCAAAGATGAATATCAGTAGAAACTACAATCACCAGGTCAATAGATTCAATAATCGCAGGAACTTCTTTAATGGTCAATGTTTCTCATGTCATAAATTTGGACACAAAGTTGCTCAATGTGTTGCTTACAAAAACATCATGACTAGAGAAGCATGAAATCAAAGGAATGTGACAAGGATCAAGAAAAGTTCCTATAATAACTTTTATCTTCTTGAAAATGAAATAGAATGCTCAATCTGTAACAACTTTGGCCATGAATAATCTGAATGCAGGAGTAAAATTCAGCAAATATCTCAAAAGGAGTAAACTCCATTAAATCCAAAAATATGGAGAAAGAAAGAATCTCAAACAGAAAAATGCGTTATAGCCTTGTATGCAGAAGGACAAGAAAATCAATGGTACATCGATAGTGGATGCTCAAAGCACGTGATAGGTGACAAAGAAAAACTTCACTCACATTAAGCCTTAGAAAAGGAAAAGAATGTCTCATTTGGAAACAACACTCCTATTTTCATAAAAGGTAAAGGCTCTATTTTCTTGAAAGAAAAGGTTAAAGATGGGAATGTTATGTATGTAGATGGTCTAAGGCATAACCTATTGAGTGCCAGTCAAATGTGTGATCAAGGAAATGAAGAGGTGTTTCGATCAAACGGATGTGTTGTTCATGAGCTTGATATAGGAGAAACTATGATCAAAGGTACAAGAACTCCAAACAACTTATACATACTCAAGGGAGGACAACAACAATACTATCTAAGCAAAAATGATAAAAAAGACTGGCTATGGTACAGAATATTAGGACATCTAAGCTTTTCTCAAATAAGAAAAGCATGCAGATTCCAGGTTGTTCGTGATCTTCCATATATCAACATTCCTGAAAATACAATATGCAAACCATGTCAATTCGATAAGAAAACCAGAGCTCACTTCATTGAAAAAGAAGGGTCAGTTAGTAAGCCTCTTGAACTTGTTCATACTGATTTATGTGGACCATTTAGGAAAAGGTCACCTCGTGGAGAAGAATGCTTTATATTGTTCATTGATGATTTTTCCAGAATTTGTTGGATAGGTCTTATAAAGCATAAAGATGAAGCATTTGAATATTTCAAAGCCTTCAAAGCTTTGGTTGAAAATGAATCAGATCGCAAAATCAAATGCCTCAGAATTGATCGAGGAGGGGAATTTACCTCGGATGAATTCTTTGACTTTTGTGAACAACATGGAATAAAAAGGCAGTTCTCCACTGCAAGGACTCCTCAGCAAAATGGAGTGGTAGAAAGAATGAATAGAATTGTTCAACAAATGGCTCGAGCTATGCTAGATGAATCTGGAGCTCCTACAACCTTCTAGGGTGAAGTTGCATTTTTCGCCATAACTATTCTCAACCAAGCAAATTTTTGGGTAAACAGCACTCAAACTCCACATGAACTCTGGAATGGTAAGACTCCTACAGTAAAATACTTTAAAGTCTTTGGAAGCAAATGCTATATCAAAAGGGCTGATGAAAAACTTGGTAAGATTGAGCCCAAATCAGATGAAGGTGCTCTTCTTGGTTACTCTTCCCGAAGTAAAGGATATAAATGTTATAATAAAAGACTTGGGAAAATTGTTGAAAGTATTGATGTTGTAGTTGACGAAGCATGCAAAAATTCAAAACAAATAAAGCCCGAAAATTATGAAAATGAAGAAGATGGGGAATATTTTCCCACATTAAATCACAATGATTCTAAAGAAGAAGAAACAAATGAAGCACTAGAAGAAGAGATGATGGTAGAAGAAAAGACTCTGTCTAGGTATGTTCAAAAAAATCTTCTAGAAACTCAAATTTTAAGGGAAAAAGAGGCAAGTGTACAGACACGAAGAACTATTACAGGGACCTCAAGCTATCTAGCATTATTATCCTCCACCAAACCTCAAAATGTGAATGAAGCATGCAAATATGAATGTTGGGTCAAGGCCATGATGAAGAACTTGAGCAAATCGAAAAGAATGATACTTAGGAATTAGTTCTTAGACCTCATGATAAGAATATTATAGGAACGAAATGGATATTCAAAAACAAGCTAAATGAAAATGGAGAAGCCATTAGAAACAAGGCCAGACTTGTTTGTAAAGGGTATGCTCAACAATAAGGTATAGATTTTGAAGAAAATTTTGCATTTGTTGCCAGATTTGAAGCCATAAGGATGTTTCTTGCTCTTTCTAGCTTTCAGAAATTCAAAGTATATCAAATAGATGTAAAAGCAGCCTTCCTAAATGGAGATTTAGAAGAAGAAGTTTATATTGAACAGCGAGAAGGATTCATTCTTGGAAATAATGCAAAACTTGTATGCAGACTCAAAAAGGCCCTCTATGGTCTAAAACAGGCTCCAAGGGCCTGGTATTACTGTCTTGACAAATATCTACACCAACAAGGTTTTACAAAAGGTTCAGCAGATAGCAATCTATATACAAAGTTTGAAACTCATAAATTTCTTATTATTATTGTTTATGTTAGCGATATCATTTTTGGTAGAAATGAAGAATCCATGAGTTAGAATTTTGCCTCAGTAATGCAACAATAATTTGAAATGTCCATTCTTGGTGAACTTACCTATTTTCTTGGTCTACAAGTTCAACAAAATAAAGATGGTATTTTTCTTTCACAACCCAAATATCTCAAACAGATCTTGAAAAAATACTGAATGGAATATTCTAAACCGGTATGTACCCCAATGGTAACATGATGCAATCTCAGCTCAAATGATGAATCAGATCCATGATTGGCATTTTGCTTTATCTAATAGGTACTCGACCTGACATCATGCATGCAGTAGGAATAGTTGGAAGATTCCAAGCAAATCCAAAGGAATCACACCTTCAGGCAATCAAAATAATTTTCAAATAATTTCAAGGAACTCAGGACTTTGGTTTATTTAATCCTACAGATGTAGATCTTACTCTTCACACATATACAGATGCAGATTGGGTAGGAAGTGTTGATGAAAGAAAAAGCACTGGTGGTGGTGCATTCTATATGGGTTCCAGGTTAGTATCTTGGTTCAACAAGAAACAAAGTTCAATTGCTTTATCTACAGCTGAAGTAGAATATGTGGTTGTTGCATCTTGCTACACACAACTTATTTAGATGATGAAGACCTTGCAAGACATTCAGACCACATGTACACCACCCATTTCCATTCTATGTGATAATACAAGTACCATCAGTATTTCAAAGAATCCAGTCATGCACTCCAAGACCAAGCACATACCCATCAAATACCATTTTCTACATGAACAAGTGCTTGAACAAAAGGTCAAGTTGGAATATGTTCCCTCCAAAGAATAGGTTGTTGATATACTCATTAAACCATTGCCCAGAGAGACATTTGAATATCTCAAACAAAAGCTAGGAGTAGTTGTTGCATCATCCTACTATTAAATTAAACTTTGCATAGAAAGGTGATTATACGCATGTTTCCTAAAGTGAAGTCCCATACATACGCGAGTTTCTATGGGCACAGTCGCATATATGTTGGTTTGAGGAAAAGCAATGGGCCAGACTCAAGAAAAAGGAGTCTGATATGGTTCTATCAATTATCTACTCTGTTTGATGATAGTTGCAATCTGCTGATAACATGTGGAAATATATTGGTCCTCATAAGTTGTTGATAACTTTATGTATATCTGAATGATGATAATTCCTTGATATTTCTTACTAATATATGAAATAATCAGATCTGACAATGAACATATGGCACAAGTTTAGGGGAGCATAGCTTCTAATAATGCATTATTGGCATTATCTTAGAAGATCTTGGAACAAATCCGCATAATTATATTTGATTTAGGTGACTCTTTTGATGATGGAAATATACAAGGTGTTGATGCTAATGTTGTTGATGGTGCAGATCATATATGGTGTATGATAGTTGTTGATGACTATCATGGTCTTGTTTAGATTAGTTGTCCTCATTATAAATGTCACGTATATCATTTAATGTAAAGGTCATGAAAAGACCTAATTTGTAACCCCACCATGCATGGGATGGATGGATCATGTTTATTATAGATCTAAATACTGACACGTGTTGTTCTGCAAATATTATGATCTGGGTATAATTGAAGTCTGGAATAGCTGTAGAATTATGAATTAATATTTGCAAATTTATATGTTGGTTGGCTTTGGAAAAAGTGCATATACATGCAGGTTCAACACATGGAAGTAGCTTATACCGTATAAAATTCATTTCAGTTGTTTCTGTTTGTTGTTGCAGAGTTCTACGCTCTGGTTTGGGTTTTGGTTAATGTATTCTACTGACAGTATTTTGAATGCACAGATTGATGGGTTTTCAAAGTGATTTATCGATTCAATTGTGCTTGGTTCATAAAGTGATTGGTTGATGCAGATGTATGTGATGATTGAATTATATTTATGATGTTGTTGATGGATCTAGTCTGAAAATTTATGAAACGTGGTCCCTGGAGGAAGAAAGAAGGTCATAGCCATCTATAGGTCGGGGCCTACGTACTAGTAAACATATCAGCTAGTACAAGAGCTAGGGGGTTGTAGCTCCCTTCCAGGAGAAGCTGGAGAATGAGAGAAGGTTGAAACCTTATGTAGGTAGAAGCCTGCATACTGGTATAATTCTGCACCAGTACAAATTGTAAACAGATTTTCTTATTATTAAAAGGAGATAGAGACGATAGCAGCAGGTGCTTTTCACCCACATTGGGTTTCCACCTTATATCTTGTTGTTCATGTGTGTTTCTTATGTGTGATGTTTTATTCTAATTTTACTGCACTATCTAATAAATCTCTAATATACTAGTTAAAATTTAATGCATCATAAATTGGGTAAATCAAAAGTTCTCTGCATATGCATTGGTTGCCTTAAGTACAGTCAAATATACACGCTAATTCACTTAGCTGAAGTAGCATATACAAATATGTTTGGAAAAATAAATTATTGATCTGATAATACTAATTCACCCTCCCCCCTCTCGGTATTATTTCCAATAGGGATATGACAAATACATGAGAGTTTCCCATTAAAGTGAGGCTTCAAAAATAAATTGAAATATATTATCACTCAGAATCATATTATACTACCAAGGTAATTGCATTAGAAGTGGAAAAATCATAGCTAACAAATCAGTCAGATCCCTTAAGGAGGAATTCATAGGTAGTGTTGAAGTTGTCTCCATCATTAAGGAGAATGAAGTGATCCAGCTGGATCTCCAAATACCAGTGGCATGGTAAAAGGCTCAAAATTCAAAGTGGCAGAAATTTGATGAACTTGACACCAAATCAAAGTGCTCGTTGCCCTGATTCCAACGGCGTGAAAGGAACTCCAATCCAAGTAAGTATGAAGAAGATAGAGGCAGTCAAAGTTTAAGGTTGACGTGCACATGTGGAAGGCTTAAGGAGGGCGCAATTTGGCAGAAACCCGGCACCAGAATCCAGCGGGTTTTCCGGAAAAATTTGTAGGATGATTAATTTTTCCAATGACCATAAGGTTCAAGAAATTTCATGATCAGGGTTATAAGTTTAAAAAAGGGATGGCAAGCCATGACCCTTGCTGCCCCTAGTGGAACTGCAACTATTTTGTATTAAAAAAAATAAAAAGAGAGGCTAGCAGCCATGACCCCGTTGCCCCCAAAACCGTTGTAATATATATAGTAAATATAATGTTGGGGGGCGAGCTGTCAACCCCACCACCCCTCCACGTCATCCATCCAACATAAATACCATTGGAAATGGGGGGAGTGGGCTACCGGACTGGCAGACCCACTGCCCATAATAACAATTCAATATATAATGTGTTAAAATGGGAGGGGTAGGATTTGATCCCCCGACCCCTCCTCAACTAGTGCATGTTTTCAACCATTGCACCAACAAAATCCATTGGGAGATCCGTCGGCTATTTTTTATTTAAACCCTTATGCGCAGTGCGACCAGGGGGAGAGAGCGGCATGGATTTTGAGGTCATTATTTTATTGTAGGAGGGTGGAACCTTGCCTGAGCACCTTTTTTAGGGGGTCAATTTTGGTCAAGTGTCAGAATTGGGCGAGTTTTATATCGATTTTTCACCTCTCGGCAATAGGGACTCAATGGTGATGTCAATTTATGAATCAAAGCTCTCCATTTTTTGGCCATTTTCTAGATTGGAGGTACAAGACTCCTTAGGTAAATGTTGATTGTACTTTTTTCTCTTTTATGCCACTTAATGAATGAAAGCCTCCCCATTGATCGAGCAGGGCCTAGAGATGTAGTCCAAATTGGATGAACCATGTTATCAAGTCTCTTGTCTTATTTTCATGCCTTATGTGTTTTCTCTCTTCTTTCATGTGAACATTAAGTTTCTATGGTTAAGCTACAAATTTGTTCATGTAATTCTCTAATACATCTATAAGCAAAAGATCTTGGATCAAGTGGTATTGGAGCAGGTCTTTGTAGATGTGAATTGCATGTTTGTATGCTAACAAGAAATAGGCTCCAAAGAAGCGAAGGGAAACTAAAGTATTTCAATGTCGAAGCGAGGCATTCACATCGAAGGAGAAACATTATAGATGACAAGGCTAATTGTGAGGAGGATTGCAATTACCGCAAAGCCTTCAATACAATGGTAGGAAAGGTCGATTGGTTGTTTTCAAGGCTGGAGAAAGCAGAGTAAAGAAATCCAGAAGAATAAGGTTCAGTACATGGAAATGGTGGAGAAGAACCCCCTCCTTCTCCTTCCATGAGTGAAATCTCCTATAGTTGATGACTTTGCACTAGAGTATCTGGACAAGTTGCCTGAAGATATCATCCTTGATAGAAGAACCAGGACTTCACGATGGGGAGATGTGGAGTACCTTCGAGTTGGTTTCAAAGTGATGCACCCTAGCAAGGAAAAATGGTTGGAAAAGGAAAGGGTGAGGGAACAATTCCCTCACTTGCCAATTGACTAATAAAGCTTTTGGCGGCCCAAAATCTGCTAAAAGGGGAGGGTTGATCCAGGTGGATCTCCAGATACTAGTGGCATGGTAAAAGACTCAAAATTCGAAGTGTCAAAAAGTTGATGAACTTAACACTAGATCGAAGTGATTGTTGCCCTGATTCCAATAGCGTGAATGGAACTCCAATCCGAGTCCATATGAAGAAGATAGAGGCAATCAAAGTTTAAGGTTGACTTGCACATGTGGCAGGCTTAAGGAGGGTAAAATTTGGCATAAACCCAACACCAGAATCTAGTGGGTTTTCCAGGAAAATTTATAGGATGATTAATTCATCTAATGACCTAAGGTTCGAGAAATTTCATGATCAGGGTTATAAGTTTAAAAAAAGGGGTAGCAAACCATGACCCCTGCCGCCCCTAGTGGAACCGCAACTATTTTGTATTAAAAAAAATGCAAAGAGGGGCGGGCGTCCATGACCTCACCGCCTCTAGAACCACACAATAGTTTTTAAAAAATTACAAGGAGTGGCAGACAACCATGACCCCGCCGCCCCCGGAACCACCGTAATATATATAGTAAATATGGTGTTGGGGGGCTGGCTATCAACCCCTTCACCCCTCCATACCATCCAACCAACACAAAGACCGCAGAAATGGGGGGGAGCGGACCACCGAACCAGCGGAACTGCCATGCATAATAAAAATTCAATATATAATGTGTTAAAATAGGAGGGGCGGGATTTGATCCCCGACCCCTCCTCAACTACTGCACGTTTTTAACCATTGCGCCAACGGACTCCATTGGGAGATTCGTCAGCTATTTTTTATTTAAACCCTTTTGTGCAATGCGACCGGGGGGAGAGAGTGGCATGGATTTCGAGGTAATTATTTTATTGCGGGAGGGCAGAACCTTGCCTGAGCACCTTTTTCAGAGGGTCAATTTTGGTCCAGTGTCAAAATTGGGTGAATTTTATATCGATTTTGCACCTCTTGGCGACAGGAACTCAACAGTGATGTCAGTTTCTGCAAAAATAAAAATAAAAATTAATTAAATAATAAAAATTTAATTAAAAATAAATAAAATAAAATAAAATAATTAATACAAAAAAAAAAAAAAAAAAAATCACCACTTTTCAGCCATTTTCTAGATTGGAGGTATAAGATTCCTTATATAAATATCGATTGTACTTTTTCTCTTTTATGCCACTCAATGAATGAAGGTCTCCCCATTGATCAAGCAGGGCCTAGAGATGTAGTCCAAAATGGATGAACTCCATTATCAAGTATCTTGTCTTATTTTCATGCCTTATGTGTTTTCTCTCTTCTTTCATGTGCACATTAAGTTTCTATGGTTAAGCTGCAAATTTTCTCATGTAATTATTTAATACATTTATAAGCAAAAGGTCTTTGATCAAGTGGTATCGGAGCAGATCTTTGTAGATGTGAATTGCATGTTTGTATGCTAACAAGAAGCAGGCTCCGAAGAGGCAAAGTGAAACTAAAGTCTTTCGATCCCAAAGCGGGGCATGCACATCAAAGGAGAAACATGGCAAATGAAGAGTCTCATTATGAGGAGGAGCGCAATTACCGCAAATACTTCTATACAATGGTAGAAAAGGTTGATCAGTGGTTTTCAAGGCTAGAGAAAGCAGAGGAGAGAAAGCCAGAAGAACAAGGTTCAGTACATGGAAATGGTGGAGAAGAACCCACTCCTTCTCCTTCCACGAGTGAATGTTCTTCTTCCTCTCATCGCCAACATTATAGGAATTCAAGGGATGCATCTAAGAAACCTTTCTTTAAATTAGATGTCAAATTTGATCTTCCCATGTATATCAATGAAAGTAATGCAAAAAAGCTTAATAACTGGATTAGGCAGATTGAAATCTACTACTGGATTCAGCATATCGAAGAGGATGAGGCAAAGATCGAGTTGGCTTCTCTTCAGCTGAGCGGCACCGCTCCCGTTTGGTGGGAGAGAAAATTGCGAAGCAGTAAGAGTTTGGGTAATCTTCTTTCCTCATGGTCCAGTTTTATTTTTGCATTAAAGGAACAATTTTATCCCTTGGGTTATAAGCAAAAATCCTTAATGGACTAGCAATACTTAAGGCAAGGCAGAGACCAAGACGTTCAAATCTTTACCAAGAAGTTTAGAAAACAAGCACTTAATTTGGGCATTGCACTTGACTCACCTGAAGTAGTAACTAAGTATATTAGAGCATTACATAGTTACATTAGGCATTCGTTATTATTATTTGAACCAAATATTATTGACTTGGCCAATGTGAAGGCCATTCATCTTGAGAACAGGGGAAAAAATGAAAGAGATGATCATTCCAAGAAACCACCTTTGAAACCTCTAAATGGAAAATCAAAAGTGAAATGAAAACAAAATGAAAAGAGGATGGCATCAACTAAGAAAGATGAAGAAGAAAAGACTTCTTTCACTCACAAAAAAGGAAGGTCATGACAACAAGCATTGTTGGAAATTGTACTCGAAAAAGAGATCAAAGAAGTATGGTGGAAAGGGCAAGAAAAAGACAATGGAAACTATGCAGCAAGACCTTTGATCTGATTCCAGAGATGAAGCATTAATCACAGAAGCACGAACAAAAGGTACTCTTACACCTCATGTTAATTATGAATCACATGAAAGCACTAGTTCAACAGATGAGTCTCTTCCCAATGAACGAAAGAGAATTGAGTTATTTCATATTAGAGTTGTCATAAATCATACAAAAGTGGAAACTTTATTTGATACTATATCCCAAGCAAATTTAATTTTAGAGTCCTTGGTAAAAAAGCTAGGCTTAAAAACCAAACCGCATCCAAAACCTTATCCACTTGGATGGATACGTGATAAAGAAAAATTGAATGTAACTAAGCAATGCAAGGTTAAATTTGTGATCGCATCTAAGTTAGTGGATGAGGTAGAACTTGATGTGATACCATTCGATATATGTGGCATGGTGTTAGGAAGTCCATATTTATACGATAGAAAAGAAGTCTTCTTCCGTCATGAAAACAAATACCGATTGGGTAGAATATATTGAAAGACCTCATCAAACTAGAATCAATGCCAACCTTATAAGTGCAGGACAAATGAAGAGGTTGGTGAATTCTAGTAAAGGATGCATTCTTATGGTTGTAAGAAGAAAATATGAAGAATTATCCGATGCTTTCCATGGTTGTGATCCTGTGCATAAAAAGGTATTATGTGAATCAAGTTTTAACTATCATGAGATGTTTTAGGAACCAAGGGGATTACATCCGAAGAGGGAAATTCAACATGAGATCCATTTATAGCATGACACTCCTTTACCAAACATTGGCATGTACAGGATGTCAACTATTGAGATGGAGGAGATCAAAAAGCAAATGCAGGAACTTTTGAACCAAGGGGTCATCAGACCAAGCACTTCTTCATGCAGCTCACCAATTGTCTTAATGCCAAAGAAATATGGCACATCGAGGATGTGTGTGGATTACCGGGCACTAAACAAAATCATGGTGAAAAATCATTACCCTCTCCCTCACATTGATGATTTACTAGATCAATTAAAGAATGTTATATATTTCACCAAATTGGATTTGTGTAGTGGTTATCATCAGGTTTGAATTGCAAAGCAAGATGTGTCAAAAACCGCCTTCCAGACCAAACAGGGGTTGTTCGTATGGATAGTGATGCCATTCGGACTTTGCAACTTTCCAGCCACCTTCATGAGGGTCATGAATGATCTCTTTAGGCCTTTAACTAATGAATTTGTTCTTGTATATCTTGATGATATTCTTGTCTTTAGTAGAAATTGGAATGAACATGTATGCCATGTAAAGGAAGTGCTTGATGTACTGAAAACAAAAAAAAAAAAAAAAAAAAAAAAAAAAA
>APFE030772439.1:0-10366 GCA_000404065.3 Pinus taeda | reverse complement strand
CTCAATCCTAAAAAGAGCATCTTTGGTGTGTAAAAAGGTACTCTCATAGGACACATGATTGCCAACAATGGAATCAAATTTGTTCCGGAAAGTGTGAAAACTATAGCTCAAACCCCTTCTGAGTAAACAAGAAGGCTATGCAATCTTTCTTGGGGTAGATTAATTTCATGCGTAAGTTCATCTCTAATTATGCTCAGATAGTTAAGCCATAGCAAGCGATGACAAAGAAATATGTAATTTATAAATGGGACAAAAAGGGAAACGATGCTTTTTCTCATATCAAACAAGCTATTGGTAATGTGTTTGCATTGTTTAGTATTGATTATGGCAAATATTTCCTCCTTTATACTTTCAACTCATATTCATCTATTGTGACTATATTGATGAAAAATGATGTTAAAGGAAAATGATGACCTTATTTGCCTATTTCTATCATGAGTGTTGGCTTATGGGGGTTAGAGTTGAACTACCTTTCCATTGATAATCAAGCTTATGTTGTATACAATGCATTTAAGAATTTTAGGCCCAATCTCTTCAAATATCACACAATCATATATCTGCCTCATCTAGTAGTCAGAGCGTTTTTTGTGCAATAAGAGCTAGGTGAGAAAAGGGATAATTGGATGACTTATTTGCAAGAATATGATCTAGAGTTTAAGTCAATTCATACTATTAAGTGTCATGGCTTCTATCAACTTGTGTCATAAGCTAGAGATACTACAGAGAAAGGCCTTTCAAGATCGGAGCAGGATATAGAGATGTATAACGTTGAACACATTCCTCGGCCAAGGTTGAAAGCACCATGGCATTCAGATATACGACAATACTTAGAGTGTGGCACCTTTCCCCCACATTTATCGAACAAAAAAAAGAGGGAATTTCACCTTAAAGATTTTTCTTATCGACACATTCATGGAGTGCTTTTCAGAAAGCACCATAATTGTGTCTTGCTAAGATGCCTAGATCCTAAAAAAATAGAGAAGGTATTAAGAGATTTTCAAGATGGATCGCCAGGTGGACAGTATGTAAATGATACAACTTCACACAAAATAATGAGGGTTGGTTAATATTTTCCCACCTTATCTAAGGATGCTCACGCTTATGCTTGAAAGTGCCTATCTTGTCAAAGATGTGTCATTTGAGACCAGAAGACAGCCACCCCAATGCTACATATAGCAATTGAAGAACCATTCCAAGAGTGGGGACTAGATGTTATTGGAGAAATATTTCCACACTCATCAAATAAACACCGATACATCTTAATAGCGATATATTATTTCACTTGGTGGACTGAAGTAGTTCCTTTAAGACAAGTCAACGACCAAGAAGTCATCAAATTCCTAAAGTAGAACATCACAACTAGGTATGACGATCCAATGTCTCTTGTCTTTGATAATGTAGCTTATTTTTCTTCATTTAAACTTTATGATTTTGCATTAGAAAATGGTATAATGTTCAAGCATGCATCAAATTATTATCCATAGGGAAATGGTTTAGCACAATCAATGAATAATAATCTCAATCACATGATTAAGAAAATTATTCTATGAACAAAGGAACTGGAAAAATGGTTTGGTAGATGCATTATGGGTTGACTGTGTAACTCCTAAACCCTCTCTTAAAACCTCACCATACTTCTTGGTGTATGGTAAGGAAGTTATCTTGCCACCTAACCTATATCTACCAGCCTTGCAACTCTCCCAAGAGTCCTAAGGAAAACCATGCCTTTTGGTTCAAAGCAAGATAGATACTTTGCTTAAAATTGAGGAAGAAATGCCCAAGGCTAAAGCAATATTTATGTACACGAAAACCATATTAGGCATTGGTTCAATAATAAATCTGCAAGGATGAAGAGTTTCGATGTGGTGACTTAGTATTGAAGTGGGATAATCCCATGAAGAGAAAGGAAAACACACGAAGTTCCAATCTCTATGGATAAGCCCATATACCATCGAAGACAAACTTGGTCATAATGTTTTCAAGATGAAATATTTAGATCAGAGGATTTACCCTCTTCTCGTTAATGGCCAATATTTGAAGCATTATTTTCAATTATATCTCTAAGTTGTGTTCCCTATATAGTTTCTTTGTTTATCATCTGTTGTTTGCCTCATTTTTGTCATGTCGAGTCATGTCTCACCTTGTTTTTGTGTCTTGGTCATTATACATAAATAAGACCTTGTGTGAAAGAGTACATGGCTCAAAAGGATTTGTGATGACTTAAAGAGGAAATGTGACAACCAAAATGCTTGGCTATATATTAGTTCTACTTCCTTGTTTGGGAAGATGCCATAGGTTGAGATAAGTCTGGACAAAAAATATGATACATCCAAGAAGAAAGCCTTGAGAGAACCTAGAAGACCCACATCTATTCTAGTATCCAAAATCTTAAACTTGGTGTTGCATCTACTTGGTATTTTTACATGCTTATCCAATTGAGTAGAGAAAAGATAAGGGGAAAATATATAGCGAGAAAACTAATATCAAAGGTTATATTAATATTTCTCTGAACGGGAAACCTCTTCTTCTCTCAATAAGTTGGGATACCTATTTCGTGCATTTAATAATAAGTGTCGAAGCACAATCCTACTAAAAAATAAATAAAGGGTGAAAGAAGAGAAAGGCTTCATGCATAGAGAGGTGAAGAAATAAACTTCACCGGGGTACTGTTCAGGCTTGCTAGTAGTGAAGTAATTCTTGTGCCTATGCAGTGACTCAGTTGGGGTTTGTCAAAGCCTGTTGGTAGTAGAGAAACACTAGAGATGAAATTCATACTTTTTTTTTTTTTTTGTAAGCTAGGATGGTACTCTTTCTATTACTTGCTCAACAGAACATTACATCATTTCCAAAACCAGTTTCTGCCCGCCCTCTAGGGGAAACCGGGTCATAACTCCATCTATAGTTTTTAATTGCAGCCCAAAAAAATAGGTCCCTAGTCTGTTTGCCTTAGCTAAATGAACTATGCAGTCTTTGAATTTACTGAAACTATTACTAAAACTACTGCTCTGTACTACTTGCTTCTTCCTATCTTTAACATGTACAAAGCTATAACCAAAAAAATTATTGCAGTTTCTAAACATATCTTTTATCAGTCATTGCCTCCATCTGGATGCTGGTTCACTGCTTCCGCTGGCTCTAGACGGTCCCGATTCAGCATTTGCTGGATAGCATCCAGCTGCTCCTCCTGTTTCATCATTGCAATGCGAAGGAAACTGAGCTCCTTACGGATGTCTGGATCCCCTTTAGCCAAATCCACCATCTCTTTTGCCACTTGTTCCAGCGCCTTGGCCATTAGCCCCTTCATCACCCAATAGATGTGAAGAGACTGTTTGAATAAAGACATACGCCCTCTGGTATGACCCGGGTCGTGGAGGAGGAATTCCCATTCTTCCATCTCCTCATCGGAATAATCCTGAAGCGATTCCTCTTCGAGATGCTGCATGACTCTACGCACTGCAGGGTTGGAATTCCGGAGGAAGGCCTGTTCAGCCCTTCGAATTCTGTGGTTAATCGTCTCCTTTTGCTTTCTGTTTTTCCCCTGGCCGCGCCTGGAAGTCTCCCCTTCTTCCTGCCCTTTCCCCCTCTGACCTCTGGTTCTTCTTCCATCCTGGTCCTGCTCCCTGTCAAGTGTTGAATGACGCTTCTTCATTCCGTAGCGTCGGACCTTCGAATCCCGACATTCAGTCTGGTCCGCCTTCGTCTGCTCTTGTCCTTTCGCAGCCAAGTTCTTATGGTAGCGCCTACATTCGCGCACTGCACCCGGGGTCATGTCTTCATCCGAGTTATCCTCAACCTCCCACACTGTGAATGGTGGTTCCTCCTGCTTAAAAACTTTGCCTTTTCGGCTCCTGTTCTCCTCCCTTGCACTCTGTTGCTCCTCCACCTGTCTCAGTCTCTGTCTGGTCTCCATATTGTTCGAGGGTCTGCCGCGCCACGCTCTCTGTTTGTCTGAGATTATAACTGTTCTCTGTTGCCGCTCAATGGAAACCTCCGCTCTTACCCAAATTAGGAGCTCATAGAATGCCTTTACAATCGACCAGCCGTGGTTATATAGCGAATTCCTTTCTTCGGGGAGCCAATTTGGGCCGATTTTCGAAAGCCGCCGGTAGCTCTCCGGCGATCCCCTACTCCCGACCATCATTTCATTATTAATCTCCTCTGCTGTGCGGTCAGGTGAACCGCATCCACCACCTCTCATAGTTCGGGCATTTATTAGCTTACCATGTGTGTACTTTTGTCTAACCGCTCCACCCGCCGCCGCTGTACTGCCACTAAATTTCTGATCCTTCATCCTGTATCCTGCAATGATGATATTATCAGATCCCAATTGAACCATATTCTTGAATCGGGATCTCCACTGTCCCCTGTTAGTCCAGCTCACTGATCCGTGCGTTGGCATTTGCGGCTTGATCATGATCAGCCTTAATAAGGTCCGCCAACTCTTTCCACTCCTTGTTTCCCTCCACGGCTCTCCACTGACTATCAATTGTGCTACCACATCCTCTGCAACCCCAATTGGCCAGCCAATCCGCTGCCTGATTCCCTTTTCTACGAACATGATTGATAATTCTGTAGTCGATGCGTTTAATGAGGTCTGCAATTTCTTTAACAATGCCCGTAGTCCGCCAACTTTTAGTAACCTTCTCCCATCCCTGCCCGTTGTTAAGCCTCCGCAGCATGTCCACAGCAATCTGCGAGTCCCCTGTAATTTCCAGCTTAGAATAGCCGTTCCTGATGGCTATCCGTAATCCTTGATGCAGGGCCCAAAACTCGGCCTCGTTATTGGTCATCTAACCTCCCCAGTCAGCGAAAATCCATCTGACTCGGTTGTTGTTGTCTCTGAAAATCCCCCCGAAACCAGCGTCGCCCGGGTTCCCCTTCGAGGCCCCGTCGAAGTTAAGTTTAACAAAGTGATCGCTCGGGTAACTAAACTTGTCTGGGCTTTGAATTCACATATCATGGCGGGCCGAACATTTAAAGTGAACCATCTCAGGTTTTAGATTTATCTTGTTCAAAATTTCTTGTTCTTCCGGATTTGCCTTCCAGTCATCACTCTCCCATTTATCAACTAGGATAGTCTCCCGCATACTTTCGACCACCCGATCCTAAATTACCTCTGGTTCTTTGGCAGAATTCTAAAATACCCTCCTATTTCGCTCCTTCCAGATCATCCAGAGAATAAAGGGAGAGAGAAGATTCCATGCCCTCTGGATCACCTTACAGTGAAAGGTTTCCTTACGCCATTTGAAAATCAAATCATTAAATTCCTTGTTGTTAGTTCCTAGTTTGTTGAACAGTCGGTTAGCAATCATCCAGAGTTTCGCTGTATACGGACATCTGACCAACAGATGATCTCTAGTCTCGATATCATTGTTGCACAGGTAACATCGTGAAGGGCCATTGAATCCCTTTTTCTGGATACGGTCCCAGGTTAAAATTTTATTTTTTGTTGCTAACCAAACGAAAATAGACACCTTTGGCCACCAGTTACTTTCCCATATTGTTTTCCAATCCACATTTCCGTCTCCTCTGTCTTGAGAATCCATTAGATAATAAGCCTCTTTGGTTGTAAATGTCCCCTTCATAGAGTTCCCCCATCGGAGGATGTCTTTCCCCTGACGAACTCTAATTTTCCTTGATCCCATTTCTTTCCTGTAACAATCTTGGAGGTCTGAGTTAAGCTCCCGAGCCCATTCTGTCGGGTCTTCCCAGACTCTCCATCCCTCCGATATATCATTTACTTTCCAATAGTCCTTTACACTGGTTCTATTTCCTTCAATTCTGCCACGGATCTGGAGGAGGTTCTGAATGCTGTTCAGACTTTCTCGTTGTTGCCACCTGTCGTCCCAGAAGTTGGCCTCTGAGCCACCCCGGATTTCCCAGAAGGTATGTTTGCCAATCAGATCGCAGTTTTGAGAGGCTAATTCCCAAATAGCGGAGCCTTTGGGGATTTCCTGTTGCCTAAGGATATCAACCGGAGAGACTGGCATTCTGTATTTTGTCCTCCATATGGTTTTCCAGAGATCATTTCCACCACTAAGCCATCTCCACCACAGCTTGGCCCCCAGGACCCTGTTAAGAGCTTCAGGGTCCCTCAGGCCTAATCCTCCTTTCTCTTTTCTTTCTGTTAGCTGACTCCACGAGACCAGGGCCCATTTTTTCTTCTGATCAGATCCGCTCCATATGAATTTCCTTATGATTTCCTTGATTTTAGCACAAACCCCTGCAGGGGCGGCCATAATCGATAGAGGGTAGATAGGGATAGCTTGAAGGACCGACTTGGCAAGAACAACTCTGCCCGCAATGTTGAGAACTCTGAAGGCCCAATTTGCAACCTTGTTGCTAAGTTTGTCCAGCACTCCTTGCCAGTTTTTCACCCTTTTAGAAGTGAAGTCCAGAACATTACCCAGATATTTAGTAGGTAATTCCCCCCTTTTGAATCCTAGAATTCTAATTAAGTGGGATTTGACCTGGTCCATTGTGTTGAAGATAAAGATGCAGGATTTGTCCTTATTGATTTCTAACCCAGAAGCCTCTGCAAACAAATCCAAAATTCTTCTGAGATGTCGAACTTCTCTTACCGTTGGTTCTCCAAACAGCATAATGTCATCAACAAATTGTTGATGGGTTAGAGGCAAGTTGTTTCCCCAAATTTGCAACCCTTTAATTCTGTTTGCTGCTCGTTCTTGTTTGATGAAGCGACCTAGGCCCTCAGCGGCTAGAATAAATAAAAATGGGGACAAGGGGTCTGCCTGTCTAATACCTCTAGAGGCATTGAAAGTTTTTGAAGGGCTTCCATTAACCAGAATAGAAAAGTGAGGGGAGGAAATCAGGTTATGGATCCAAGCAATCCATCTTTGATGAAAACCAAATCTCTCCAGGACAGTTTCCAGATATTTCCAGTTTAACCTATCATAAGCTTTGGACAAGTCTAATTTAATCATCATTCCTTTCTGCTTTTTAACTTTTAAGGAGTGGATAACCTCCTGAGTTACAACAAGGCCGTCAAGAATCTGCCTGCCTTCCACAAAACCAGTTTGTTCAGCCGAGATTAAATTGTCCAAGAGGGGTTTTAATCTCTTGGCAATCAGGGATGTGATCATTTTGTAAACAAGATTACATAGTGCTATAGGTCTGAAGCCATTAGCCTCTTCTAGGTTGTCTCCCTTAGGAATGAGGGCGTAAAAGGTAGAATTGAGAGCAGGCCATACCTTTTGATTTATCCTTGATTCTTCCACTAAGTCCAGTATCTCTCTTCCCAAGAAGTGCCAGCCTGCCTGGTAAAAGTCCACTGTGAAGCCATCCGGCCCAGGAGCTGTCCCTTTCTTCATTGCCTTCACAACTTCCTCCAACTCTTCTAAGGTCACGGTCCTCATAAGTGCTTTGTTTTGGTCCTCGGTGACCAAGCTGGGGATAGCTGAGCAGATCTCCTGTTTGGCTCTCGTTCTATCAACTTGAGGTTCTGCTAAAATCTCCTTGTGGTGATCCATCAGGACTTGTTCAATTTCGTTCTGCTCAACCACTCTTTCCCCATTCTTGTCTTTGATCGATAGAATCCTGTTTCCCTGCGTGTGCTTGATCATAGCCTGGTGGAAGAATTTAGTGTTTCTTTCCCCCTCCCTTAGCCACTTTATCCTAGATTTCTGTCGCCACAAGATCTCCTCTTGCTTTTGTCTCTCTTCTAATCTGCCAAGGATTACCCCCTCTTTGTTGATGCTTTCCTCTGTTCTACCTTCTAATATTATCTTCTGCTGAATATCCGCCATTTCCTCCTCTAGTTTTTGTTTATCTTCCAAGATGTTACCGAATTCCTCCTTGTTCCATTTTTTTATTTTGCCTTTCAGCTCTTTCAACTTTAGTTGGAATGTGTGCATCCTACATCTGCCCTGGCTGGTACATTTTTTCCACCAGTCCTCTACTTTCTTGATGAAATCAGGGTCCCTTAACCAAAAAGCTTCAAATCTGAAAGGCCTTTTCCCTTGAATCCTCTTAATATCAATTTCTAATCGAATCGGCCAGTGGTCTGATCCCATAGATGGAATGATCTTGGCCTCCACGAAAACATCCTTGTTCATGATGGCTTCCGAAACTAGGAATCTATCCAATCTAGATGCAATTTGGTTTTTTCCTGCCCTTCTGTTGTTCCATGTGTAGATCCCATTGATAGTCTAGATATCAACAAGCCTAAGTTCCTCAATCATTTCGTTGAAACTGTCCATGAAGTGATCCCTCCTCCTAATCCCTCCTTTTTTCTCTTCCAAGGATCTGATCAAGTTGAAGTCCCCACCAATGATCCAAGCAGCTTCAGGGTAAAGTCTGCGGATAGATTTGAAACTGTTTATGAACTGCTCCTTTCTCCTAGGGGAGGGGGGGCCGTAGACCCCTGAAATAACCACCTGTTGAATGGTTTCTACAATCCTACCCAATCCAGTAAGGGTTCCACTCATGTTGGACCAGTTGTCTATGATGATTTCATTGGGGTTCCATAGGACTGCAATACCTCCTGCAGAACCTATTGCATCTTGCCCAATCACTTGATATGGGAGATTGCTTTTTTCTATTATTTCTTCGAGCTATTGTACCAAAATTTTTGTTTCCTGTAAGATCATAATACTAGGTTTCTCCTTTTTCAACTTGTCCTTTATATGCCTCTGTTTACCTCTACTATTCAAACCCCTAATATTCCAACTGATAACTATCATTTAAAACTTTTTGTATGAGGGGAAAAATACCTCCGACAGAGGTATCACTTTACCTGAGTTTATCAATATCTCTCCCACCGTCTGGATAGTTTCACTCATTGGTTTCTGGCCTCTTTTTCTACTATTTTTGCCAGAGCTGCCCATTCCTTTATCTTCATTGTCCTGCTCGTTTTCTGTCATAGCTGGTTTATCCAGGGGTTCTCCTTTTTTCTCTTTGTATTTCTGAAAGACTTCCTTATATAGTTTTTTTTGCTTTTTAGGTATGAATCTGATATCCAGATATTTCCATTCCTGGAGTAACCTTCTCATGATTTTCTCCTCTTCGGCTTCATTTTTTGGCGGGTTTTCCACTTCCATCCTAGATTCCAGTTCTGTTTATGTTGCCTTCTCCTCCGGTTTTTCTCTGCTTGTTTTCCTTAAATCTGTTTCTTTTTCTTTCTCCTCTCCAGCTATGTCCATGGGGGTATTCTCTGGGTCCTCATCGTCTTCCAGGTTTACTTCATATTCTTCATTTTCGCTCTACAGTGCCTGAAATTGATTTTGATTGCTTGTTTGGCTGGATTTCTTCTGCGATTGGGTCTTCGGTCCTTCTTTATTCTGTTTCCTCTTCCTTACTACCTGCTGAAAGCCTCTCTCTAGATCCTCCATTCTCTCAGTATTTCTCTGTTGAGCTGCCTGGCTTTTCTGGGACTCTTCCTCTTTATTCAGCGGGCATTGCCTGTATAAGTGGCCATATTCATGGCAGATGCGGCAACAGAAGGGGATATGTTCGTAATCAATTCGTTGCTTCCATATTGTATCATGATACTCTACTTCGACATTTTCTGGGAGAGGATCTGCCAGATTTATGTAAACACAGATTCTCGCATAAGCATTATACTTACCTTGTTTCGTAGCCTCTGCAATTTTAACAAAGCTCCCAATCATGTTGCCTATTCCCTCCAGGATTTCAGGGTCCCAGAACTCATCAGGAAGCCAAAACAGTCTAACCCAGATTGGTGCATCAAGCATTTTTTCCTTTTCAGGGTTGTATCTCTCTTCCCAAAATTTCATGAACAGGCTAGCATTGTTTAAGAAATATGGTCCCTCCTCAAAGATCCTGTTCTTATCTTCCAAGTTGGAAAAGATTGCTGTGAAAAAACTTTGGGCTCCAAGTTTGAGATCTAACTGTCCCCTAGGTCTCCATCTCTGGTCAATCCATCTATAAAGTTCCCGCTCAGAAGGCCAATACCCAATGAACTGACATATTAAGGCATGGTCTCTCATGTAACAGTTATATTCCTCCAATTTGTTGTTTGGAACGACATACCTTGGCTGTTTTTGAGCCCTAGGTAGGCATTTTCCTCTCATTCTTTTCTGCCACAGGTTGCCCATTACTGGGGCATGACTTTCCTTCCCAGTATGTTGATCTCCTCCTGTGCTTGTCTCACCTATTACCACGTTTCTGAAGGAGGGGATCTCTCCCCCCCCCCTTGGGTCTCCCATTCCGTTTAGGGCGGTTTCTGGGGATTAAAATCTGGTTTTCCGTTGAGATCACCTAAAACCAGTCTTACCTGCCAATAGGGGTTCGCTGACAGACTATAGTCCCATTGCTCACCTTTCTACTCCGATCTAGCTGCTACAGCGGGACCTCCTACATTCGATGCTGACTCGTCAGCTGCGCC
>APFE030772429.1:64556-96757 GCA_000404065.3 Pinus taeda | reverse complement strand
TGGAAAAGGGATAGGTTCCAGTTGGTGATGTTAGAGCCTTTATGGATGGAATTGATTGAGTATAAGGTGGAGGAGCACATTGATGTGACCAAGGGGAGAGATTGATATTTGTATAATCCATTGTTAGGATATGGTAGGTTCCATTCCTAGGCTAATTAGGAGTTGGTATAAGAGGAGTTGTTTGACCATCATTGGTTGCCACATATCTTTAACTACTAGAAAGGTTCCTAAGCATGACTGAATACCAAGCATGGGGTTTTGAGGAAGAAGGTGCTTGTTGACCCCTCTTAGCATTTGCTTTTGCTTACGATGGTTGATGCATTTCAGGGAGAAACCGACACTCATGGGTATAATGGCCATAAGTACCACAATATGAACACGGTTTATTTGTGTGAATAAGTTTATTTTTCTTGGGTACATTACCTTATTTCTGGGTTGTAGTAATCCGATTTCCTTGATTATTGACATTGGTGCCCCTAGCGAGTTATAGGCCAAAGTGCAACTTATAATTTTTATAATTAATACCAGTATCTTTAAAAATGATATCTAACATTCCTAACTTACCATATACTTACATGTTAGGGTCATATGCTCATAGGGCGTATTGCATAAATAATCACCATGATGTGCATTAGGTCTTACCATTTATGCATTATGAATGAGTAATGGTTTCCATCTTTAGTTTGATTGACCATGGTGCTATAAATAGCTTCATTTCCCCTTTTGGTTTTAGTCATGTGGTTTGGTATCCCATGAGCATGATTCTTTTAAGCTATTTGAAGTGACAAATGTGGTAAAGAAGTTTGTAGGTCTTCTTGTCGAGAATTTTCTAGTAGACATTGCGGGCTCAACTCATATGGGTTTATATAGAAAAATGGTCAAAATCTATGACTTGATAATGCGAATGGATTGGTTGGAATCCAATGGAGTTTCTTTTGAGTGTTACTTGGTGAAGGATGGTAACGTTAATGGTTTAGAAGAATCAATTGATATTCCTAGAATTAAATGAAAGGTTTCTGTATGTTTATCCTACGAATGGAAGTTAACAAGCGTTTGCAAAAATGTTGTAGGATTTTTTTGATTGAACTAGACAATAACCATTCCTTGGAGAAACATAATATGTTTTGTGGGCTGAGAGACGTATTTCCATTTTTTTTATTTGAATTTCCTTTGATGAAAACCATTGAATTCATTATCATTTCAAAGCTAGGGCGAAACCAAACCCAAAAAATTATAATGAATGAACACTCCTAAGCATAATGAATTAAGCATCCAATTAAAGGATATGATTTATCTGAGGACGGTCATGCTTGGTGTGTCTCCATAGAAGAGAACTAGTGATATTTTTCAAAATGGAAGATGACATATTTTGACTTTGCAATGATGATTAATATATGAACACGGATACTCTAGAGGATAGGTATACATGTTTGATTCCTTGGATTGATGCCATTTTCAAGAGTATCCTTGTTGATATATTAGTAGGTATAGGTATATGAACATAGGTTTAAAGTGGATGACAACCCAAAAATTATCTTCAAAACAAGATATTGATACTATGAATTTTTTGGGGCACCATGTAGGTTGACTAATACCTGGAAACTTTCATAAATCTAATGAATAATAATGTTTCAAATATAATCGATGGCAATTTCAAATATTAAGTTAAAAAGTAGTTATGTAAAGTGTGGTGGTGCCGATGATGATGACGATAATAATAATAATAATAATCCCATGCATCATAAAAATATTTTCTTCCTAACAAACATGAAATATAATACTTGTTAGTAATATGATAAGTAAAGCACATTTCTTTTGATTATTTTTAATATAAATTTTTATTTCCAAGATATAAACTAATATATTCAAAATTTTATTGATATATTTTAATCAATTTGATTAAGTAGGAGGATTAATTTTTATCCTTCCCATACGTGTTCAATTCCAATAAAAGCTATGTTCAATTCTTAATAATATAATGTTATGATGATTTCAAACTCTATTATTAAATTTTTATTATCAAAAATAACAAATTACTAACATATTTTCTAATAATAATAATAAGAAAATTTATATTTTAAATATATCAATATATCAAACTAAAATTAAATATATTATATTATTGAAATCCTCTCCACACACATGGACCAATAGGGAAACTATCGGGATTACTTGCCACGACCATCGTGATGCCACCAACTCCTCGCGCCCAGTCAGCTTGAAGCTACCTCTTATAAGCCTTTTATTTTCTTTTGGAGCAATGCATCGGGGATGATGTGTCCATCTGTGTACCACCTTTGACATGTGGACCAATAAAAAACTAGTGAGAGTTACTTGTCACTACAATATGCTTTCGACCATGTCCCGAATCCTAGTCATCCTAGATATCATTGCATGCATGCCTTATAAAACTTCTAGGGAAGCCCTTCTAGGGTGACTTGACTGGATGACATCATTCTTGTGTCATCAATGCCACGTGATGTGACCTGAGTGGTGACACATGTCACCTAGAGTTTTCCCACTAAGCCACCTGTAAGTGCCAAAAATAATTCCATGTGTCCCCTGTGCTAACATCATGTTGACATCATTGCAAGCCAATTAAAAAGCTGCCAGTATGGGGAGAGAAAGGGGTCTCGGGCCATGTCTCTTTACTTCTCATTGTGCCATGTTTCCCGACCCTACATCATTATGGGATCTTCCAAGTTGGGTGGACATCACATAAGTGGCTACCCATTTATTAACAATGCAACATTGAATAATGGCATTCTTGATGGATATTTGATTTTGGAAAAATACATATAGGCAGAGAAGTGGACTAGCTACTTTGTTGACATTGCATACAATTAGTGAATCATTTGAGGGATCCACAATAGCCAAAGCAAAGAGTAGAGCCTTTAATTATGAAGGGTGTATCTAGAGGTCTTCTAGAGATGACACAACAGAGGGATTGTGCCAAGTCAAATACTATGTTGTAGTTATTGGTGGCGCTGCATGGAAATTGGTTACATTTCGGAGTAAAGGACCCTTGGAAATATTAGGTGAACCTCCACTGATGGAAAAGGGATAGGTTCCAGTTGGTGATGTTAGAGCCTTTATGGATGGAATTGATTGAGTATAAGGTGGAGGAGCATATTGATGTGACCAAGGGGAGAGGTTGATATTTGTAGAATCCATTGTTAGGATATGGTAGGTTCCATTCCTAGGATAATTAGGAGTTGGTATAGGAGGAGTTGTTTGACCATCATTGGTTGCCACATATCTTTAACTACTAGAAAGGTTCCTAAGCATAACTGAATACCAAGCATGGGGTTTGGAGGAAGAAGGTGTTTGGTTACCCCTCTTAGCGTTTGCTATTGCTTCCGATGGTTGATGCATTTCAGGGAGAAAACGACACTCATGGGTATAATGGCCATAAGTACCACAATATGAACACGCTTTATTTGTGTGAATAAGCTTATTTTGCTTGGGTACATTACCTTATTTCTGGGTTGTAGTAGTCCGGTTTCCTTGATTATTGGCATTGGGCTATTTTCATTAGCTACCTTGGTTTCCGTGATTCTAGCACTCTAATTTCCCTTCTCCTTCTTCTTTTTCTTTAAGTTAAGGAGATTTTTAAATTTTTTGTTGGGAATATAATTTACCTTGTTGGGGTGATCTATGTTGATGCATGGGAGCCTATGGTGCTGCTATTAGAGGAGTTGGAGTACTTGGATGTGGAAAAAGATAATAGGGATTTTCCATTACAGTATACTAGGTGGGAGTAGCACAACCACACCTAGGAACATGTTGACGTGGGTGGGTGTAGGATATACTAGTGCCCCCTCTTGATGCAACGTGGGAGGGATAAGAAGGGGAAAATTTATAAGAGGTGTTGGCCATTTCCCATCTGTTCTGATGGACTAGGGGAAGGTTGATGACATGAAATAGATACAATCATGCCATCAGTAGCATGGGATTCCCTTGGTGTTGAAGTATCATCAGGGCGCGAGTGCGGGGCATCAAGGATGATAAAAAAGGTAACTTAACAATAAATATATTATATTGTATTGCATGACCTTTATATGAGCACTTCCTTGGTTTAGGGGATGTTGAAGTGACATATTTAGTGATGGGAGAAATGAAATTATTTAGGAAACAATCCGTGAAGGAACAATCATTGATTTCTAGAGATTTGCATAGGCTCCATTGTCTATGCCACTCCTGAATGTGATCATTTATGTGATCGGCAGTGATTTGGTGACATAAGGTCAAAATCTTAATGCCTATATCATGGGGAATATGTATCTAGAAGTAAGATAAGAAATTATTCAATACTGGTGAACACTTGGTAGGTGCCATGGGGATAGTGAATAAACCATTTCACAGGAGCACCTGTCAGTGTGCACTGAAAGATATGAAGGCAGAACAAATACTTGGTTATGGAGTTGGAAGAGCAACACATGTGGAAGGATCAAATGTGTTTAGCGGGGTCTTCTCTTGGATTACCCTCAAACATGGGGATATTTTAGAGAAGTTTGGTTGGCATGTAGGCCATGCAAAATCATGCAAGAGAGGATCAATTATTGGTTGGCTCAAATCAAGGAGGTTCAAACTAGCCATAAACAAAAGAAAAGGCTGAGTTGCATACATTGTGGTGGTCATTCCTATATTGTTTCCATTGGTGGGACCCATGTTATTTATGCCATTACCACCAGAATTACTTCCATTTTTAGCACCCACATTAGGGTTGATACCTTCCATACTGGTAATAGGTAGGGGTTTTTTGGACACATAATCTAATAGGTTTGGTGTGCATGAATTCAAACAATCATAGAAGTCTAAGCGACCTCTTGGAAGATGAAAAACAAGGGTTAAAAAACCATGTAGTAATATGTAAACCTTGGGAATAGAACACAATCACATGAGTTATCTAAATTATTCATATATACTTTGTGTGTGTTTAACATGGTGTTAGAGAAAGTTCCTTCCTATCCTTCTTAATTGTGTGAAAGCCACAAGTTTTGTTGCCTCAATATTTTCACCCTCACCTATATTGCACCTTTTATCTCCATGTCAGTTCTTCCTGTTTGAACAACACTTGAGCGTTATACCTATTATGTTTTCCTTATATTAGACCTAATGAACCTGATTACTTGTTTTCCTAGTTTTGTCGCAGCTCTGACAAAATATTCACTTGCATGCTTGTAAGTTCTCTTTTTTGCATGATTAGGATGCACTGGAATTTGATGCCTCCTCGAATCACATGCCCATTTCTCTCCCATGTCATTTTAAACACAAGAAATGAAAAGTACTCTTCTCACGCATTGAGTTTATTCCTCAACTTGGTTCTCTTTCCTCTACCTGTGGTGTTACATCTCAGTCTTTATAAATCTAAATGTAGTTTAGAAAGATAATGGTTTCACTTAGTGTGGAAACGTATGCTGAGGTGAAGAATGTCAATATTTTATTTTCATTTTTTTAAGGAAATCCTTTGCATTGAAAACTTCTAGGACTTTATGCTTCGACTTTGGTGTTATTTTACACAATATGTTTAGATATGTAACAAATGTCTAAGTGATTGATTAGTTTTGTAACTATGCTTGCATTGTAAGTTGATAGAAAAATCCAATGGTAATATTATGTAAGCTATTGTATAATGTACATGGGAAGGTCCCGAGAATCCATGAATATGAGGTGTTTGTGATTATACCAAATTGAGTGAAAAGAAAGGAGCTATGCTACTTCCTTTTTATTTCTTGTTTTGAATAATTAGAGGAGTTAGTTAAAGTGCGAAGGAATCCTATAGCTAATGTGGAACATATTCAAAATGAACTATAGTGATAACGTTGTACGACCTCAGGCATGAGATGAAAGGGATTTCAAGAATCTTCAATGTTGTTATGATTATAAGTATTGTCAATAACAACATTGGACGAGTTAAGGAAGAGTACTGCATGGTTCTGCATGTTCTTTACCTCAATTTCATATAATTTGTCACTCTACACTACATCATTTTATTGGTTATCGAAATCATACTTGTATTCAAAAGGGGAGAGATATAGTTCCCTCTTTACATTTTACTTTCCCATTTCATAGTTATCTCAAGATTTTTGGAAGGAGAATTCCTATGCTTTATGGTTAGTTCCTGAAATAACCTGTTGACTGCCTCAAAAGAGAACTTAACGATGACATCAGAAAAATAAAGCATATGGCTAATTCTTTCCATATTTATTTTGATTGACCGTAAGGCTATAAATATATTAATTTCCCCTTAGGTTTTACTTATGTGGTATAGTATCCTATGAGCATGAAGCTTTTAATCTATTTGAAATGACATATGCAATAAAGAAGTTTTTAGGTCCTCTTGTCGAGAATTTTCTAGTAGACTTTAGGGGTCCAACTCATATGAGTTTATATAGAAAAGTGGTCAAAACTTATGACTTGATAATGGGCATGGATTGGTTAGAAACCCATAGGCTTATTTTGAGTGTCACATAGTGAAGAATGGTATTGCTAATTGTTTAGAATAATCAATTGATATTCGTAGAATTAAATGAAAGGTTTCTGTGTGTTTATCCTATAAATGAAAGTGAACAAGTGTTTGCAAAAATGTTGTAGGATTTATTTGATTGAACTAAACAATAACCCTTCCTTGGAACAACATAGTGTGTTGTGTGGTTTGAAATATTGATTTCCCTGTTTGTTACTTGAATTCCATTTGATGAAAAACATTGACTTAATGAATGAATGAACACTCCTAAGCATAATGGATTAAGCATACAATTAAAGGATATGCTTTATTTGAGGATGGTCATGCTTGGTGTGTCTCCATAGAGAAAAACAATGATCTTCCGCAAAATGAAAGATGATGTCTTTTGATTTTGCAATGGTTATTAATATATGAACAAGGAGATTATACTCTCAAGGTTAAGCATACATGTTGGATTCCTTGGATTGATGACGTTTTCAATAAAATAAAAAAAGGGATATAGTAGTTTCTAAGATTGCTTGTGGTATTCGTATCAACAACATATGTTTAAAGTGGAAGAGCACCCCAAAAATATCTTCAAAACATGATATTGACACTATGAATTTTTGGGGGGCACCAAGTACGTGGAATAATTCCCCCACAACTTCAAAAAATATAATGAATGATATGTTTCGAATATGATTGATGGCAGCTTCAAATAATAATTTAAAATGTAGTTTTTTAAAATGTGGCGGTGTTGATAATAATAATTGCAGACTGAATTGAGTTATGTTTTATAAAATCTCTAAACATGAGAATAACACTCCACTGCCGCTCCTTGAGGTTAACAAGGCTTGAGGAGAACATCAACATGGATCTCTATGATGTGATACGATCATATTACTCTCAGAGCCATTCTCTCATTGGTATTTTCATGGAGTGAGAAGCATTTTGGTTTGAATTGCTCAGGTTGATCCTAACATTCCACTAATTTTATCTGCAGATTGTCATCCCTGCAGTTTCAGTCTCCTAGCCTGGGCCCTATTCCTTAGTGCTAATTTTTCCATTGCCACAAATTGTGAAATTTGGCTGCCAACCCATTCATTTCCTGCATAATCCCATTGTGGCATATAACCAATTTTGGTTTAGCTGCCAAATATGGAGAGACCCTGCTGTTGACCCGTTCATGTCGTTTAAACATATGATTGTGGTTCTTTGTATATAGCCCAAAGGACCTTTTAAAACATATGTTCGCAGCAATTTTCTTCATTGAAATCAACCTGAAAGCCCTTGGTGGCTTAACACTCAAGACCATTGCAAAATTGGTCCTGGGTGCCAATTTATACGACAACCCCTAGGGATAAATCACCATGCATTATTGTTTTGTGCTTGTGGTCTTATACTGCACAAAAAAGGAAGTCCAGGCGCTTTACCTTAGCCCTCGACCTTCCTTTTGGGATTAAGTGTCCATTGCGGGTCCCTCTTTTAATAATGCAGCAATCCGAAGCCTTCCAGGAATACGTGTCATGGTGGGTCCTTCATTGTGATTAAATGCCTCTCAAAAAGAAACCAGGATTACCTGTCAGTGCCAACTGACATTCCTCTATGTTCCACTACTCCGTAATCCTATCCATTTACTTGTGTTGAACTAGGCCACCTGTAAGTGTCAAAAGCACGTGCCATGTGTTCCCTGTGCTGACATGATGATGATTTCATCAAAAGCCAATTAAAAATTCGACAATATGGAGAGAGAAATGGGTCTCGGGCCATGTCCCTTTGCTGCTCATTATGCAACATTTCCTGAACGTACATCATTTTGGGCTCTTCCAAGTTTTGCTGCACTTGGCTCTTCTAGAGAAGGACCTTTGATATTTGTTGTCCCATGGGGTCTCCCATTGTAGTGCTTCCGCCAATCACTGCCTATGTATGCAATGCTTCCTTTAGGGATTATGTCATCCCGAAGGTTCACATTTGTGCACATATTGGGTGCCTTCGGGAAATTCTTCTGAGGGTGATGTGGATGTGGGCATCCCTTTGCACATCTCTCCCGAGCTTATGATTCATCCTCCGCCACTTGTGTTCTAGCTCCACAATGTCCTCCCAGAGCCTAATCATCCCAAGACTTTATATTGCACTCTCCTTTGTCACATATGGGTCGATCTCTTGAGGTGATGTGTCTGCCACTTCTGCCGAACCACCAAACATGCTACCAATTTTAGAGACCGCCAATGCCAATCCTAGATTTGGCCTAAATGTTCGACCCTTGGGTCTGCAACCTTTGATTGGTGATAAATTTTGACCTAGAAGGCCTTTCTTGGACTTCAATGCATCGTTTGAAAGCTCTTTCTAAGAACTGTCCAACTACGCTATTTTTAAATTCATATGATCTAGCCTTCTGAGGTAGAAATTCCTTCAAATCACGGAACTCTAAAGCCATCATAGCTATAGGATTAATAACTCCTATGATAGACCTTCTGTTATGATGGTTCTCTAATAAAGGCTGCAATGACCATGGGTCTCCTACTGTTCTTGGTACACCAGGCACATGAATGCTAGCCTAGTTGACATCAATGTTAGCCTAGTTTCCATCAATGTCAACACACTTGATGCTACCGACCAACCTAGCAATACTAAATGTCCAACAAAGAGCACATCTAACCATTGATTTGTCCACAATTTTGTATTTCAACTCTCTTTTTGGACTCATATACACAACTTCAGGATAAAGTGGGGAATTTTGGACACCTAATCCATGAGGTTGGTTTGGAGGAATTCCAACAATAAATGAAGTCCAGGCGACCTCTTAGAAGATGAAAACCAAGGTTAAGAACAATATGCATTAATATGTAAATCTTGTGAATATAATTCAATCACATGAGTTATCTAAATTCTAACCATCTAATTTGGTGTGTGTTTAATAAGGTTGAGTGGAAGTAGAATAAGACAAACTACTAAATGAATAAGAAGGGTTATAACCTAAAGGTAGTATAGGAGGAGGAGGGAACTTGACTCATTGAGCAAGTGCAAATAATCATTTGATAGGAAATTAAGGGTGAGGGCCTGTCATTCTAAGAGGCTAAATGGATAAGGAAGTGAATCAAATTAACAAACAAAAAGAAGAAACTATGTGCATAGTTAGTGCAAAGTGGTTTTCATGCGACAAAGTGCTAATTCAATTCAAGCAACCTTTCCCTATAAAAGAAAAATACTCTAGCCTAGTAGATCCACTACTCCTTAAATAAGCCATAGACTATGTTTTAAAGTGGAATTTAAAAAATCCTAGGTGTTGGTAATCATATTTGGTAAGATTGAGTGAAGGTATTAGAGAAATTTACCCTTATGGTTGTCAAGTGGTGAAATATCATAGTCCCACAAACTTATGTTCTAGTTGCAATTGCTTCCCGCAATGACTACCTATTAGGTACCATGTAAGTCGAGTAATAACCAAAAATATTTATAAATCTAATGAATAAGCATAATGAATAACGTGTTTCAAATATATTTGGTGACAATTTCAAATAATAATTTAAGATTAGTTTCGATTCAAGTTTTTATTTCCAAGATATAAACTACTATATTAATTTTTTTTATTGATTTATGTTAATTAACTTAGTTAGGTGGAATGATTGTTATTCTTCTCACTAAAATTTAATTTCAATAAGCTACGTATTCAATTTATGATGGTAGCTTGAAACTCTATTATTAATTCTTCAATCTAGAAAATGTATTAAGAAATTTTCTCAAAACAATATAACATAGATTAAAAATATAAAAAATAATGTGAAATCTATGAAAATTGAGACTTCCAAAGTTCACATCCCCTCAGTTGTGACCATGTTTATGGAGAGGAGGATAGGCTATAAACCCACAGAGGTTTACTGGTAGCTATGTGTAAAATGATCCTTGTAAGCCAATTCCTCTAGTTTTTCCATCTAGAAAGCACGGTCCTTGTGAGCCAATTGTATTAGGGATTTCCCTAAGTTAAATTCAAGTAGAACAAAGAGATGGAAAAGCCATGGATGACCACTATAATATCAATCATTGAATTTACAATCATGAGATATACTATACCCAATCTTTAACATACCAATATTGAGGTATACTATACCCAATCTTTAACATACCAATATTAAGGTGGCAGAGTACTTAAAACACTTTACCCAAAAAGTCAATGACGAGACGTCCATATGAAGCACGACCGGCGGCGAGGCCAAAGAAGGTTTTTCCATATGGAAGAGAGCGAAAATGAAGGTTGTAAGGAGGTGAAGCCATGTCCGCGTTTCCAGTATCAGCGAATGAATCTCCGAAACTGTAAATTGCTGCAAAACAAGATCGCCCTGAGGCTGTGTCGTCTGTGTCTGCTGCTGCTCCCCCCACATGAAGGAGCATCACCAACGCCAACAACAATCTCATCATCAGGCTATTCCTCATCATCATCTCTTCTCTTCTTAATCACTTAATATCTGTTCTTCCACGCTCTTAAGCACGTATCATCTTCAAAGTGCGTTCAATGTGGTCCTTATAAAGATAAATAAATTTTGCAGTGGTGCTTTTGTAATTTTGCACTGCTATATTTAGATCATGTACATGCATAACGACGACGATCATGGACCGTAATTAGAATTTTTAATTTCTGTGTAATTAGAATTTTTAATTTTGTAATTTATGTGTTATTTTTCACTGCATGTACATGCATAACGACGATCATGGACCGTAATTAGAATTTTTTTACTTCAAATTTTCCAATTAATCCTTCTCAAACTGCAATCAACGTTGTGTTGTTACTACAATATTTTCCAATTAATCCTCAAACTGCAGTCGACGTTGTGTTGTTTTCACTTAGATCCGCCTATTTCTTTAGATCCGACGTGCATGGATCGATTGTTACTCTTCTTACTTCTAATTTTACACGGTTACTTCCAACATGCATGCATCTAATGGGCTATCCCTATAACGTGGGCAAGGATTTCCTCTATTACTCTAATTTTGTGTCCCCACACTATAGTTGTAAATAGGAAAAATTATAGGTGAAACCCTATAGATTATCCACGCTCCATCTTTAGGATTTCCTCTATTACTCTAATTTTGTGTCCCCACACTATAGTTGTAAATAGGAAAAATTATAGGTGAAACCCTATAGATTATCCACGCTCCATCTTGAAAAATTTGAAGCACTTCAGGGTTGCTCCAAAGTTGTTTGAAGGTGACAGGTTCATGTTGGATAGCTGAACTTCCCATTGTGCAAAAGATTGATGGATCATATTAAATAGTGGTAGCAATATGCTATTAACACCAATAGCAGTGCCAAACAATAATAGTAATAATGGAAACATTGACAACATTCATGTAATGAGGAAGATGAAGGTTAGTAATTTCCAAATAAGGCGTAGATGCCAAAAATAAAATTTAGTGACTTTTAGAACGTTGTGTCATAATGGATCTTAGTGTGCTAGAGCTAATGGAAGATATAGTTAATTATGAAGGTGAAGTATTAGAAGATTAGCAACGTAATAGTGAGGAGAATTACCCCATGCTCCCCCTCCCCCTCCTCCCAACTAAAGGAATATGTTGTCCTTGCAATGAAAAATAAATTAGGAAGGCACTAAAGTAATTTCAATAATGAAAAAGCACTAAAGTAATTGTGAAAAAGGTTTCTAGACTTTTTCATTCCCAAGGAGATCAACTTGACCCACTTGTGTATCTAGACACCTAGGGGCTTGAGAAGTTAGGAAGCTTATACAATAATTGAACCCTAGCGACCAACCAAACTTATCTTGTCTTCTATGTGCGACCGAGCTTCTAGCCCCGAAAAACCAATTTTTGTCCTCAAAAGTTTTGGTTTCTATCCTCGATCTGTCTGAGCTCTTTGTTTAATAGCTAGATCTGGTACAGATTCATTTCAATTTGCTTGATTTCTTTAGATTTTCTGTCCTTCATTGGGAGAGTGTTTTTGACTTGTATTGGGCATTGATCTTCTTGTTATTGCTGATCTATTGGATCTATTTATTTTTGTTGCTGTTAGGTGCTGATCTCTGTTAGATCTGAGCCATTTCTTATGCATTGGTTGGGATCTTCCATTTCTTGTGTCCTCCCATAAGTTCAGTCCCTTCTGGGGTGTGCTGGCTGGGATGGATCAATCTCTACGGAAAAGGAGGTGGATTTACTTGAGGGATACTCTCTTCCTTTTCCTCTTCAAGTTCCTAAGGAGGAGATGGAGGTTGGTTATCTTCAAGCGCCCTTCCGGATCTAAGGTTGATTTCTTAGATCTCCATAGCATAGGAAGGGTAAGATGTCTCTCAATTGTAGACTTGTTGTGCTTGCTTGTTATTCGGGTTCAGATTGGGTTGAGCACGCATCCGAGGTTGCTTGGTTGGAGTGGGATGAGTGATTTGTGGTTCGTGTGGAGGTGGAGGCAGTAAAGCAAGAGGTTGGTTAAGTTGAGGCCTCCACCCATGTGATGGGTTATTCCATTTAGGAGGTTGGGAAACATATGGCTGAAATGGTTAATTGACATGCCGGGGAGGATATTAAGGGGCATAAATCCAAGGAGGAGGTGTGGAACGTGATGGATGAGGGGAATAGTACCAGGGTGGAAAGGGTGCATTCTAGTAGGGATGGTATTAAGAGTAAGATGCACCTTACATGTCCTGCTGGTATCGATGAGGTCCTTGAGGTCTCCTTTGATTTATAAAGCAGAGTTGCTTAGCCCCACCTGCTGCCCCGTCGTATACAACTTTTAAACCAAGAAAAGAAGGGCATTTATCTGTGGCATGGTTTTCCTCACACACTAAGCAGACCTCTATGACATTTAATGGGCATTCATTTCTGGGTTTCCTTTTAGTTCATTTAGGGTATAAAATAACTAGGGCTCTCTGTGCTTCCTCTTGTTTCCTCTTGATCTGCATGGTATCCATTTGCAAAGAAAAGGCACACAAAATTTCACTTTTAAAGTCTTCCAACATGTTCCTAATCTCATTCTTGATGGATGTTGTGGAAGGCGAGGAACTGATCAAGCCTTGACTAGCCCTACCCTTCTTTCTAGTGGCCCTAGCGTGAATTTTGAATAATGTTTTGATGCCATCATAGGATAAATGATAGATTTCTCCCCGAGACAACATGTTGATGTTTTCCAACATGTCCTCCCTAATCCCTCAGAGAAGAACTAGCTTGAGTGATTCAGGTTCAAGGGTGCATCTGGCCCTGTTATAACCGAGTTGAAATCTCTCCTCATAGTCTTCCAAGGATTCATCATGTCCAAGAGTCATTCTAAAGATTTATTCCTTGGTTTATGTGGACCTACAATAGTCCCTGTACTTTTCATTAAAGGCTTGTTGAATTTGAGCCCAGGTAGTGACGTTATCCCCAGGCAGACCCATAAACTAGTGCAAGGCTGCATCCTTAAGGGTAGATGGGAATAACTTCAACTTATGGTCATCAGAGGCATAATCATAGGTCCTGCAAGTAACGAAAAATTTAAAATAAAGTTATCAAGATCCTTAAAGGCTAATCCATGGAAGTGTGGCAGGGAATTAGGGCTGATATTCTTCATTCTAGCCTCTCCATTAGTCTCTATGATAGGGAAAAAATCATTGTTCCTATTTTCAGCCATGGTTTGGGTAGGTGAAGTGGGTACTTCTCCTTCCCCAATAGGTTCTTCAAATATCTCAGGTTTCTCACCTAGAGGGTATTCTAACTCTCCTATAGTCAGAGAAGGAAGCTCGCAGTCATCGAAGAAGAGTGAAGGTTGACTATTTGAGGGGGTGGGGGTGTTCGGTAAGAATTTTCCTTGAGTATCTCTATTCCTACGAGGCATGAAAGGAATTTTTCTCTTTTTCTTTTATGTTTCTTTTTCAAAAATGCAAAACAGAAAACAATGTTGAAGCATAAATAACATCTACCTAGACACCTCCCCTACAACGACACAAAAGAGTGGTGAGACCTGGTATTTCACCAAGAGTTATGAAACTCCATAGGGCTCCTCAACTCTATTTGTCAACCCAAGGTTCGTACATACTTCGAGGTGACAATGCTATATACACAGTAGATGGGATTCTACTCATGTGACCCTCAAATAGGAAATTTGATCAATAGTTCTCCAAGACCATTCTTCCTACTAAATTAGAAGGAAAAATAACTAATGAAGGTGCAACTTAGAAGCTACCTTTAATGATAAAAAGGAAAATTCTTTTTGAACTTTAGCTTGTAAATGTTATTGAATCAACTCATGAAAATATAAGAGCTACACTACTTGCAGAAAAGGAACTACATTATCTTGCAATCAACCATCTATCTACCAAATATACTTGCAAACAAGAAGCTAACCCAACAAATCATAACTCAAGATTCCATGCATCATCTATCTAGCTCACACTTGCATATATACCAATGTTCTATTTGTACCAAATCTGTGATAAAGAAACTAATGCTTCCTATTTTGAAGTGAAGGAAAATGATGGTTGAAGTGGCTTAGGTGCCTCGCTTGATCATGGAGTCAAAGCTGGGGTCCAACCTACTTCTAAACTAAGTCCAAATTGCATAAAAGGTCAAAATAAGTGGAGAAACAGGATGCTACATGTATGCTATAGGAGGCTGCAACAGGTACCCTATATTGCTACTGGAAGGTTGCCGAGAAGGTTTAGGAGGTAGGAATGATGGGTTCTAGGGATGGAAAGGTGGATGGAGGCTTAGGTAAATGGATGAAATTTGACCAACACCCCTATCCAAGTTCAAAACCTTTCGAAGGCCTATTTTGCCCTAGGAGAGCCTCTCACGGTGATGTAAGAGGATGATCTCAAGAACATAACTTTGAAGATAGAATTTGAGCTTCATAAAAGATGCCAAGGAAGTCCATAGTGGATGTGGTGAAAGGCCCCTTTCTTGAAGAACCAAATATCCCTGCAACATCACATGCATATACCCTTTTTATCATTGAAAAATGAAACAACTAATAGTGGAAAGAATGAGTTGAATTTAGATGTCATCTAATCTATGCCAAAAACTCTGATCTAGTCAATGAATCAACTCCTAAGCTATATTAAGCACATGAAAAACAATATGACTAACATAGACCTTTTTCCAAGAAATCTTAAACATAGTATTTTTGGACTGTGATTGTAGATCCTTCCGTTCATGCTCCCAGGGGAGAGATGAGATAGAGGTCACAATCACAAGATTTTTAGGGGTTATTTTCTAATGAAATGCAGAAAACTAATAAACACTCTGAACTAAAAAGAAATACCAATACATAAGAGGGGCCTAAGCCACTGGGTCTGGACCCAAACCCAACAAACTCAACCCTCTAGAGCTAACTTAGTGATTAACCAATAAGAAGCTTATCATTATCATTGCATCAATGTCAAATGACCTCGAGATGAAGAGAGAGTGTGTGGTGATGTTGGGCTCATTGAAGGAGTTAAGGAGGTGGAAAACCTCCTAGAATCTCTCCCTATTGTCTACTCCGAGCCCCTACATGTAAATTACCTAAAAAATCCTCTTTTTCCTCCAATTAAACCATATTAGGCTACATGACGTAGAAAAACATCTTTTACCCTTCTCACTAAGCATAATATAACAAAAACTATAAATAAATGTGAGAAAGAGATAGTTCTAAAGATGGAGGATGACATTATGACCCTTATGATGCACCTATTGATGAGCCTCATCAATTTTCATAGTACAATTTATTATGGTTTGACATATGTCTCAAATGGTGATATATAATTGTAGGGATATACAGATGCAGATTGGGCAGGGAGCATTGAAGACAAAAATAGTACTTCCGAAGGTTGCTTTAGTTTGAGCTCCTCTACGATTCGTGGATGAGTAGGAAGTATAAATATATTTCACTCAACACTACTGAGGCAGAGTATATTGCATCCATTCTAGCGAGTTGTGAAGTATTGTAGCTTTGGAAGTTACTCACAAGACTATTTGATCATGTGCTAGAACCGACTATGATATATTGTGACAATCAAAGTTTTGTGAAGCTCATAGATAATCCAATTTTCCATGACAAGTTGAAGCACATCGAGATCAAGTACCACTTCCTTCATGGCATAGTGCGGAAGGGAGAAATGAATCTCTAATATGTCTCTACTAATGAGCATATCACTGATATACTTACGAAGCCTCTCTCGAGATAATATTTTGTGTACTTCAGGGACAATCTTGGAGTTATTGAGAATGTTTGTCTCAGTGAGAGGGAGTGTTCATGAGATAAAATCATCGATCGACATTCTTCCTGTGTCAAGTATATTGGCCCTAATTGGGGAGAATGGTCCAACAGAGGATAATCGTTCCTCTTTTGTCAAGTACATTGGCACAAATTAGGAAGAATGTTCCTAGAGCATCAGGATCAGTTAAAATAAGTCCTTGAATTACTTAGATAAAATGTGGCCTTTGGAGATTTACCATGCATCAAAGATATTGAACCGAATAATGGTGAACCAAAAATAGTATATATACCATGTGTCAAATAGGCTGGAATTATGGGTACTAGTTGACTAGCAATATTAGGCATATCTCTTGTTGAATTAAATAAATTATCTAAGGAAAATTTTGCTGGGTTTTCCCAGGGTAAATATTTTTTTTCTCTTTGTGCATTGTGATATCTACTGTCATTGTGAATTGATGGTTAAATTTCCGAAGTATAACTCCTTAATGATAAAATTGAATTGTTAAAAGAAGATCTACATTATTAGAAGTAATTATCCATATTTAATAAATTAGCGCTTGTAGCTATTGCACTTGACAAATAGACATGATCACGTCTCTATGGTCTTGGAAAAGTACTTCCAAAATTCCTTATGAGCTACACACATTGCTACTTGTAGCAGTTTCCAAGACCATGTTTTGCAAACAATTTAGTCATTTATATCTTAGCATGCTTTTCATGTCATGATATATGGGAAAGGGTAAACTTAAATATCATACTCAACACAAACTCAATGCAATTTCACTTGGCATCTAATGGTCTTGGTAAACATGTTACATGGTAACTTTTCCATTTATTATTAGGGATATGCATAAGGATATACAAATGCATGATTTGCATTCTAGCTCTGGTGCAAGAATGAGAATTTATTCATATCCTTCTATATATGTTTGAATACAAATATACTGTGAATGAAGTTTTTTTTTTTTTGTATAAACAATGGACAAGATTAAGGGCTAAAGACAAAATTTGAAAAGGGGTTTAATAGGTTTATAAACTCCATGGCTGAAGAGAGGGAAATGACCAAGGATCAAATTTAAGGAACTTAATTTATTTCGAGTTTGTGCCTATTTTTCATAGATATAAGGTTCTGACAATTAGGTTGTTATTCAAATTACATGCTTAATAAAATGTGTTAGTTAGTTAGGGGGCCATTCTATGTAATGGTGTTGGTAAACAAGTTACATGATATCATTTCCACTTAATAACATGTAAATGGACGATTCACATTATAGCTTTAATTCATGAGTGCAAACTTCATAACTTTTGTTATGTGTTTGCAATCTTGATTAGATTACTGTGACAATGACATGATAAATTGTTGTGATTTTCTTGAAGGATATACTTTGTTGAAATTGTGCAACATAGTTAATGCAGGAGTCTATTCTATATCCTCAAATTATGCTAATAAACCAAAAAACAACACCAAGTAGAAAACGTTTGTGCCAGTCAACACCATGGTAATGAGTCTAATGAAGTGGTAAAACATGACATGTGGCATCTCATCCACTGATCGGGATTTAAATAGGAATGCCACAAATTACAGATATAACCATAAATACAAAGGTGCAATAGAAATAGCACTTCATTTCATTAATATCAAATACTGAAATATGCTTACAAACAGAATGGAAATAAGACTAGCTCGGGTGATGGTAGCTTATCTCAGAGAAGAGATGTGGTGGCTACATGCCTCATAACTGTGTTACAATGAGTCTCAAAGGCTTATTTATTATTGAGAAACATTGGAAACCCCTAAACATCTAGAAACCTAACCCTAGGAGATGAAGTGTCAAAACTGTGGGCCCCGTTTGGGTAAATTGGTACATCAACTTCCCGGGGTTGTAGCTTTGGCATGCGATCTCCGTTTGGCTATCATAATACCTTGTTTCGAATATCTCAATGAGGAGTCCGAAGGAAAGCAGGTAAGCCGGTTTGGAACATTTTTCAGTATCTCTGTTTTCACTAAAAACACCATTTAGGGCCCCAAAATGGCTTCAGAAGTTTAGGACTCGAAAAACTGCCAAAAATAGTAAACTGTGCTATAATTAAGGAAACCGAAAAACTGAAGGAGACAGTGTTAGGGGTGCAAGTGGAATAGGAAGGTGGCCACCAATATCCATCTGGATCATCCACTCAGTTAGCATAATCTCTTCTTGGACAACCAGTAACTAATTTTATAATTATGTGTATTAGTCTCTTTAGAAGTCAAACCATCAACCAATGAGCTCAATTAATTTATATTATTCTCTTGTGCCACTCCCATATGTTTTATATTATTGCATAAATAGCTCATATTAGAAGCTTAGGTTTCATCAAAATTTTGGTTGCCTCTTAAATATATCTTGTAGTGTCCTCGGCTCCTAGCCGGGCAATGCCACACAACTATAACAATTTAATCATAAATTAGATATTAATTTAGAAAGCACATGACTCCAATTTATCATAGTTTTTCCTTGTTCTTAGAAAATATAATTAAAATGAATGCAATACTAACTTGTGGGAAATGAAAAACTACTCATCTATTATTATTTACACTTATGGAAATATTTCATGGGAGTGCTTTTCCTCCTAGAGGTAGGTGCTAACTTATGCACGTGCTACCCTAGTATGTTAAGCATTGAAACAAAATGTGTGAATTCTCTTGCTACAAATTTAGTTCATTACACTCAACCCAAAAATCCTAACATGTGAGAAAGAAAATTACTTTTGAATAATTCTTACTCTAGTATTCATACTCACCAATCTCTCTTTCTCCTTAATCCTACACAACATAGGGACTGTGTCATTTTCTACTATTTGATCCCTTAGCCTATTACCCTTCACCCCCCTTCCTTCAGGTGCTCCAATTTAGGGTGGTTATGAAATATCAACTAAAAAATATATTTCTCTTTTACTCAATAATATTTTATAAACCCAATCATGGTTTCATGGTTACAACTATCTCAATGTGTACTCTGTCAAAGTTACATATGAATGATGTAATGAATGAATCACTTTCATCAAAGGTTGATAGAATCCCTTACAAGGTATGCATGAAATCAACACTTACATGAGGAATATGTTTCCAATCATATAATTCGGAAAACAATAAATCATGCAGTTAAGAGAAGAATAATAATGAGGCTTGGGATAGAAATACCTTTGAACACAATAAATTTTTCTTTTCTTGACTTCACTTATTTTCACAGTCATTGGTTTACTGATCCTATGGTGCCCCTAGCGAGTTATAGGCCAAAGTGCAACTTATAATTTTTATAATTAATATCAGTATCTTTAAAAATGATAGCTAACATTCCTAACTTACCATATACTTACATGTTAGGGTCATATGCTCATATCGCGTATTGCATAAATAATCACCATGATGTGCATTAGGTCTTACCATTTATGCATTATGTATGAGTAATGGTTTCCATCTTTATTTTGATTGACCATGGTGCTATAAATAGCTTCATTTACCCTTTTGGTTTTAGTCATGTGGTTTGGTATCCCATGAGTATGATTCTTTTAAGCTATTTGAAGTGACAAATGTGGTAAAGAAGTTTGTAGGTCTTCTTGTCGAGAATTTTCTAGTAGACATTGCGGGCTCAACTCGTATGGGTTTATATAGAAAAATGGTCAAAATCTATGACTTGAGAATGCGAATGGATTGGTTGGAAACCAATGGAGTTTCTTTTGAGTGTTACTTGGTGAAGGATGGTAATGTTAATGGTTTAGAAGAATCAATTGATATTCCTAGAATTAAATGAAAGGTTTCAATATGTTTATCCTACGAATGGAAGTTAACAAACCTTTGCAAAAATGTTGTAGGGTTTTTTTGATTGAACTAGACAATAACCATTCCTTGGAGAAACATAATATGTTTTGTGGGCTGACAGACATATTTCCATTTTTTTTATTTGAAGTCCCTTTGATGAAAATCATTCAATTCATTATCATTTCAAAGCTAGGGCCAAACCATACCCAAAAAATTATAATGAATGAACACTCCTAAGAATAATGAATTAAGAATCCAATTAAAGGATATGATTTATCTGAGAACGGTCATGCTTGGTGTGTCTCCATAGAAGAGAACTAGTGATATTTGTCAAAATGGAAGATGACATATTTTGACTTTGCAATGATGATTAATATATGAACACGGATACTCTAGAGGATAGGTATACATGTTTGATTCCTTGGATTGATGCCATTTTCGAGAGTATCCTTGTTGATATATTAGTAGGCACATAGTTTTAAAGTGGATGACAACCCAAAAATTATCTTCAAAACAAGATATTGACACTATGACTTTTTTGGGGCACCATGTAGGTTGACTACTACCTGGAAACTTTCATAAATCTAATATATTCAAAATTTTATTGATATATTTTAATCAATTTGATTAAGTAGGAGGATTAATTTTTATCCTTCCCATACATGTTGAATTCCAATAAAATCTATGTTCAATTCTTAATAATATAATGTTATGATGATTTGAAACTCTATTATTAAATTTTTATTATCAAAATTAACAAATTACTAACATATTTTCTAATAATAATAATAAGAAAATATATATTTTAAATATATCAATATATCAAACTAAAATTAAATATATTATATTATTGAAATCCTCTCCACACACATGGACCAATAGGGAAACTATCGGGATTACTTGCCACGACCATCGTGATGCCACCAACTCCTCGCGTCCAGTCAGCCTGAAGCTACCTCTTATGCGCCTTTTATTTTCTTTTGGGGCAATGCATCGGGGATGATGTGACCATCTGTGTACCGCCATTGACATGTGGACCAATCAACAACTAGTGAGGGTTACTTGTCACTACAATATGCTTTCTACCATGTCCCCAATCCTAGTCATCCTAGATATCATTGCATGCATGCCTTATAAAACTTCTAGGGAAGCCCTTCTAGGGTGACTTGACTGGATGACATCATTCTTGTGTCATCAATGCCACATGATGTGACCTGAGTGGTGACACATGTCACCTAGATTTTTCCCACTAAGCCACCTGTAAGTGCCAAAAATAGATTCCATGTGTCCCCTGTGCTAACATCATGTTGACATCATTGCAAGCCAATTAAAAAGTTGCCAGTATGGGGAGAGAAAGGGGTCTCGGGCCATGTCTCTTTTCTTCTCATTGTGCCATGTTTCCCGACCCTACATCATTATGGGATCTTCCAAGTTGGATGGACATCACATAAGTGGCTACCCATTTATTAACAATGCAACATTGAATAATGGCGTTCTTGATGGATATTTGATTTTGGAAAAATACATATAGGCAGAGAAGTGGACTAGCTACTTTGTTGACATTGCATACAATTAGTGAATCATTTGAGGGATCCACATAGCCAAAGCATAGAGTGGAGCCTTTAATTATGAAGGGTGTATCTAGAGGGCTTGTAGAGATGACACAGTAGAGGGATTGTGCCAAGTCATCTACTATGTTGTAGTTATTGGTGGCGCGTGCATGGAAATTGGTTAGATTTCGGAGTAAAGGACCCTTGGAAATATTAGGTTGAACCTCCAGTGATGGAAAAGGGATAGGTTCCAGTTGGTGATGTTAGAGCCTTTATGGAGGGAATTGATTGGGTATAAGGTGGAGGGGGATATTGATGTGACCAAGTGGAGAGGTTGATATTGGTAGAATCCATTGTTAGGATATGGTAGGTTCCATTCCTAGGCTAATTAGGAGTTGGTATAGGAGGACTTGTTTGACCACCATTGGTTGCCACATACCTTTAATTACTAGAAAGGTTCCTAAGCATGACTGAATACCAAGCATGGGGTTTTGAGGAAGAAGGTGTTTGGTTACCCCTCTTAGCGTTTGCTTTTGCTTGCCATGGTTGATGCATTTCAGGGAGAAAATGACACTCATGGGTATAATGGCCATAAGTACCACAATATGAACACACTTTATTTGTGTGAATACACTTATTTTTCTTGGGTACATTACCTTATTTCTGGGTTGTAGTAGTCCGGTTTCCTTGATTATTGACATTGGGCTATTTTCATTAGCTACCTTGGCTTCCTTGATTCTAGCACTCTATTTTACCTTCTCCTTCTTCTTTTTCTTTAAGTTAAGGAGATTTTTAAATTTTTTGTTGGGAATATAATTTACCTTGTTGGGGTGATCTATGTTGATGCATGGGAGCCTATGGTGCTGTTATTGGAGGAGTTGGAGTACTTGGATGTGGAAAAACATAATAGGGATTTTCCTTTACAGTATACTATGTGGGAGTAGCACAAGCATGCCTAGGAACATGTTGATGTGGATGGGTGTAGGATATACTAGTGCCCCCTCGTGATGCAACGTGGGAGGGATAAGAAGGGGAAAATTTATAAGAGTTGTTGGCCATTTCCCATCTGTTCTAATGGACCAGGGGAAGGTTGATGACATGAAATAGATACAATCAAGCCATCAGTAGCATGTGATTCCCTTGGTGTTGAAGTATCACCGGGGCGCGAGTGCGGGGCATCAAGGATGATAGAAAAGGTAACTTAACAATAAATACATTATATTGTATTGCATGACCTTTGTATGAGCACTTCCTTGGTTTAGGGGGATGTTGAAGTGACATATTTAGTGATGGGAGAAATGAAATTATTTAGGAAACAATCTGTGAAGGAACGATCATTGATTTCTAGAGATTTGCACAGGCTCCATTGTCTATGCCACTCCCGAATGTGATCATTTATGTGATCGGTAGTGATTTGGTGACATAAGGTCAAAATCTTAATGCTTATATCATGGGGAATATGTATATAGAAGTAAGATAAGAAATCATTCACAATAGTGGTGAACACTTGGTAGGTGCCATGGGGATAGTCAACAAACCATTTCACAGGAGCACCTGTCAGTGTGCACTGAAAGATATGAATGCAGGACAAATACTTGGTTATGGAGTTGGAAGAGCAACACATGTGGAAGGATCAAATGTGGTTAGCGGGGTCTTCTCTTGGATTACCCTCAAACTTGGGGATATTTTAGAGAAGTTTGGTTGGCATGTAGGCCATGCAAATTCATGCAAGAGAGGATCAATTATTGGTTGGCTCAAATCAAGGAGGTTCAAACTAGCCATAAACAAAAGAAAAGGCTGAGTCGCATACATTGTGGTGGTCATTCCTATATTGTTTCCATTGGTGGGACCCATGTTATTTATGCCATTACCACCAGAATTACTTCCATTGTTAGCACTCACATTAGGGTTGATACCTTCCATACTGGTAATAGGTAGGGGTTTTTTGGACACATAATCTAATAGGGTCGGTGTGCATGAATTCAAACAGTCATAGAAGTCTAAGCAACCTCTTGGAAGATGAAAACCAAGGGTTAAGAAACCATGTACTAATATGTAAACCTTGGGAATAGAATGCAATCACATGAGTTATCTAAATTATTGATATCTACTTTGTGTGTGTTTAACATGGTATTAGAGCAAGTTCCTTCCTATCCTTATTAATTGCTTGAAAGCCACAAGTTTTGTTGCCTCAATATTTGCACCCTCACCTATATTGCACCTTTTATCTCCATGTCAGTTCTTCCTGTTTGAACTACACTTGAGCGTTCTACCTATTATGTTTTCCTTATTTTAGACCTAATGAACTTGATTACTTGTTTGCCTAGTTTTGTCGCAACTCTGACAAAATATTCACTTGCATGCTTGTAAGTTCTCTTTTTTGCATGATTAGGATGCACTGGAATTTGATGCCTCCTCAAATCAGATGCCCATTTCTCTCCCATGTCATTTTAAAAACAAGAAATACAAAGTACTCTTCTCACGCATTGAGTTTATTCCTCAACTTGGTTCTCTTTCCTCTACTTGTGGTGTTACCCTCTCAGTGTTTATAAATCTAAATGTAGTTTAGAAAGATAATGGTTTCACCTAGTGTGGAAAAGTATGCTGAGGTGAAGAATGTCAATATTTTATTTTCATTTTTTTTAGGAAATCCCTTGAATTGAAAACTTCTAGGACTTTATGCTTCAACTTTTGGTGTTATTTTACACAATATGTTTGGATGTGTAACAAATGTCTAAGTGATTGATTATTTTTGTAACTATGCTTGCATTGTAAGTTGATAGAAAAATCCAATGGTAATATTATGTAAGCTATTGTAGAATGGACATGGGAAGGTCTCGAGAATCCATGAATATGAGGTGTTTGTGATTATACCAAATTGAGTGAAAAGAAAGGAGCTATGCTACTTCCTTTTTATTTCTTGTTTTGAATAATTAGAGGAGTTAGATAGAGTGCGAAGGAATCCTGTAGCTAATGTGGAGCATATTCAAAATGAACTATAGTGATAATGTTGTGCGACCTCAGGCATGAGATGAAAGGGATTTCCAAGAATCTTCAATGTTGTTATGACTATAAGTATTGTCAATAACAACATTGGACAAGTTAAGTAAGAAGTACTACATGGTTCTGCGTGTTCTTTACCTCAATTTCATATAATTTGTCACTCTACACTACATCATTTTATTGGTTATCGAAATCATACTTGTATTCATAAGGGGAGAGATATAGTTCCCTCTTTACATTTTACTTTCCCATTTCATAGTTATCTCAAGATTTTTGGAAGGAGAATTCCTATTCTTTATGGTCAATTCCTGAAATAACCTCTTGATTGCCTCAAAAGAGAACTTAGCGATGACATCAGAAAAATAAAGCATATGGCTAATGATTTCCATATTTATTTTGATTGACCGTAAGACTATAAATAGATTCATTTCCCCTTAGATTTTGCTCATGTGGTATAGTATCCCATGAGCATGACACTTTTAATCTATTTGAAATGACATATGCAATAAAGAAGTTTTTAGGTCTTGTCGAGAATTTTCTAGTAGACTTTAGGGGTCCAACTCATATGAGTTTATATAGAAAAGTGGTCAAAAATTATGACTTGATAATGGGCATGGATTGGTTAGAAACCCATAGGCTTATTTTGAGTGTCACATAGTGAAGAATGGTAACGCTAATTGTTTAGAATAATCAATTGATATTCGTAGAATTAAATGAAAGGTTTCTGTGTGTTTATCCTATAAATGAAAGTGAACAAGTGTTTGCAAAAATGTTGTAGGATTTATTCGATTGAACTAAACAATAACCGTTCCTTGGAACAACATAGTATGTTGTGTGGTTTGAAATATTGATATCCCCATTTGTTACTTGAATTCCATTTGATGAAAAACATTGACTTAATGAATGAATGAACACTCCTAAGCATAATGGATTAAGCATACAATTAAAGGATATGCTTTATTTGAAGATGGTCATGCTTGGTGTGTCTCCATAGAGAAAACCAGTGATCTTTTGCAAAATGAAAGATGATGTCTTTTGATTTTGCAATGGTTATTAATATATGAACAAGGAGATTATACTCTCAAGGTTATGCATACATGCTGGATTCCTTGGATTGATGACGTTTTCAATAAAATAAAAAAAGGGATATAGTAGTTTCTAAGATTGCTTGTGGTATTCGTATCAACAACATAGGTTTAAAGTGGAATACCACCCCAAAAATATCTTCAAAACATGATATTGACACTATGAATTTTTGGGGGGCACTATGTGCGTGGACTAATTCCCCCACAACTTCAAAAAATATAATGAATGATATGTTTCGAATATGATTGATGGTAGTTTCAAATAATAATTTAAAATGTAGTTTTGTAAAATGTGGCCGTGTTGATAATAACAATTGCAGACTGAATTGAGTTATGTTTTATAAAATCTCTAAACATCAAAATAGCACTCCACTGCCACTCCTTAAGGTTCACAAGGCTTGAGGAGAACATCAACATGGATATCTATGATGTGATATGATCATATTACTCCCAGAGCCATTCTCTCATTTGTATTTTCATGGAGTGAGAAGCATTTTTGTTTGACTTGCTCAGGTTGATCCTAACATTCCACTAATTTTATCTATAGATCGTCATCCCTGTAGTTTCAGTCTCCTAGCCTGGGCCCTATTCCTTAGTGCTAATTTTTCCATTGCCACAAATTGTGAAATTTGGCTGCCAACCCATTCATTTCCTGCATAATCCCATTACGACGTATAACCAATTTTGGTTTAGCTGCCAAATATGGAGAGACCCTGCTATTGACCCATTCATGTCGTTTAAACATATGATTGTAGTTCTTTTTATATATCCCAAAGGACCTTTAAAAACATATGTTCACATCAATTTTCTTCATTGAAATCAACCTGAAAGCCCTTGGTGGCTTAACACTCAAGACCATCGCAAAACTAGTCCTAGGTGCCCATTTATACGACAACCCCTAGGGATAAATCACCATCCATTATTCTTCTGTGCTTGTGGTCATATATTGCACAAAAAAGGAAGTCCAGGTGCTTTACCTTAGCCCTCGACCTTCCTTTTGGGATTACGTGTCCATTGCGGGTCCCTCTTTTAATAATGCAGCAATTCGAAGCCTTCCAGAAATACGTGTCATGGTGGGTCCTTCATTGTGAATAAATGCCTCTAAAAAAGAAACCAGGATTACCTGTCAGTGCCAACTGACATTCCTCTATGTTCCACTGCTCCGTAATCCTATCCGTTTACTTGTGTCGCACTAAGCCAGTTGTAAGTGTCGAAAGCATATGCCATGTGTCCCCTGTGCTGACATCATGATGATGTCATCAGAAGCCAATTAGAAGTTCGATAGTATGGAGAGAGAAATGGGTCTCGGGCCATGTCCCTTTGCTGCTCATTATGCAACATTTCCTGAACGTACATCATTTTGGGCTCTTCCAAGTTTTGTTGCACTTGGCTCTTCTAGAGAAGGACCTTTGATATTTGTTGTCTCATGGGGTCTCCCATTATAGTGCTTCCGCCAATCATTGCCTATGTCCGCAATGCTTCCTTTGGGGATTATGTCATCCCGAAGGTTCACATTTGTGCACATATTGGGTGCCTTCGGGAAATTCTTCTGAGGGTGATGTGGATGTGGGCATCCCCTTGCACATCTCTCCCAAGCTTATGATTCATCCTCCGCCACTTGTGTTCCAACTCAACAATGTCCTCCCAGAGCCTAATCATCCCAAGACTTTATATTGCACTCTCCTTTGTCACATATGGGTCGATCTCTTGAGGTGATGTGTCTGCCACTTCTGCCGAACCACCAAACATGCTAGCAATTTTAGAGACCGCCAATGCCAATCCTAGATTTGGCCTAAATGTTCGACCCTTGGGTCTGTAACCTTTGACTGGTGATAAATTTTGATCTAGAAGGCCTTTATCAGACTTCAATGCACCGTTCGAAAGCTCTTTTTAAGAACTGACCAACTACGCTATTTTTAAATTCATATGATCTAGCCTTTTGAGGTAGAAATTCCTTCAAATCACAGAACTGTAAAACCATCATAGCTATAGGATTAATAACTCCTATGATAGACCTTCTATTATGATGGTTCTCTAATAAAGGCTACAAAGACCATGGGTCTCCTACTGAGCTTGGTACACCAGGCACATGAATGCTAGCCTAGTTGACATCAATGTTAGCCTAGTTTCCATCAATGTCAACACACTTGATGCTACCGACCAACCTAGCAATACTAAATGTCCAACAAAGAGCACATCTAACCATTGATTTGTCCACAATTTTGTATTTCAACTCTCTTTTTGGACTCATATACACAACTTCAGAATAAAGCGGGGAATTTTGGACACCTAATCCATGAGGGTTGGTTTGGAGGAATTCCAACAATAATTGAAGTCCAGGCGACCTCGTGGAAGATGAAAACCAAGGTTAAGAAGAATATGCATTCATATGTAAATATGGTGAATATAATTCAATCACATGAGTTATCTAAATTCTAACCATCTAATTTGGTGTGTGTTTAATAAGGTTGAGTGGAAGTAGAATAAGACAAACTACTAAATGAATAATAAGAGTTACAACCTAAAGGTAGTATAGGAGGAGGAGGGAACTTGACTCATCGAGCAGGTGAAAATAATCATTTGATAGGAAATTAAGGGTGAGGGCCTGTCATTCTAAGAGGCTAAAGGGATAAGGAAGTGAATCAAATTAACAAACAAAAAGAAGAAACTATGTGCATATTTGGTGCAAAGTGGTTTTCATGCGATGAAGTGCTAATTCAATTCAAGCAACCTTGCCCTATGAAAGAAAAATACTCTAGCCTAGTAGATCCACTACTCCTTAAATAAGCCATAGACTATGTTTTAAAGTGGAATTTAAAAAATCCTAGGTGTTGGTAATCATATTTGGTAAGATTGAGTGAAGGTATTAGAGAAAGTTACCCTTATGGTTGTTAGGTGGTGAAATCTCATAGTCCCACAAACTTATGCTCTAGGTGCAATTGCTTCCCGCAATGACTACCTATTAGGTACCATGTAAGTCGAGTAATAACCAAAAATATTTATAAATCTAATGAATAAGCGTAATGAATAACATGTTTCAAATATATTTGGTGACAATTTCAAATAATAATTTAAGATTAGTGTCCATTCAAGTTTTTATTTCCAAGATATAAACTACTATATTAATTTTTTTTATTGATTTATGTTAATTAACTTAGTTAGGTGGAATGATTGTTATTCTTCTCACTCAAATTTAATTTCAATAAGCTACGTATTCAATTTATAATGGTAGCTTGAAACTCTATTATTAATTCTTCAATCTAAAAAAAGTATCAAGAAATTTTCTCAAAACAATATAACATAGATTAAAAATATAAAAAATAATGTGAAATCTATGAAAACTGAGAGTTCCAAAGTTCACTTCCCCTCAGTTGTGACCATGTTTATGGAGAGGAGAATAGGCTATAAACCCCAGAGGTTTACTGGTACCTATGTGTAAAATGATCCTTGTAAGCCAATTCCTATAGTTTTTCCATCTAGAAAGTACGGTCCTTGTAAGCCAATTGTATTAGGGATTTCCCTAAGTTAAATTCATATGGAACAAAGAGATGAAAAGGCCATGGATGACCACTGTGATATCAATCATTGAATTTACAATCATGAGGTGTACTATACCCAATCTCTAGCATACCAATATTAAGGTGGCAGAGTACTTAAAACACATATCCAAATCATTTTGATACCACATTGTAACATATGCAGTTGTCTAATTAAGCTACAATCTAGATTATCACATTAGATTTATAGGTAAATCTATTTTTTCATTTGGAAATAATATTTTTCATAACAAATTAGTTAGAGTACCCATATACACTTTAGTACATTTAACTAAATAACTTTTCCTTATAATACAGGGTATATTAATAGTTACTACATGGGAAATTAAAACCAAATATATAACTGGCCTTTTACCATACGAATCAATTATAATAAATTAAACATCCAATTAAAGGATATGCTTTATTTGAGAATGGCCATGCTTGGTGTATTTCTATAGAAATGATGTAATTTGACTTTACAATGATGATTAATATATGAACAAGGATAACATACTCTTGAGGATATGTCTGCATGTCCGATTCATGTCCGATTCCTTGGATTGATGACTTTCTTTTGGATTCCAACGCCAACAACAATCTCATCATCAGGCTATTCCTCATCATCATCTCTTCTCTTCTTAATCACTTAATATATGTTCTTCCACGCTCTTAAGCACGGATCATCTTCAAAGTGCGTTCAATGTGGTCCTTATAAAGATAAATAAATTTTGCAGTGGTGCTTTTGTAATTTTGCACTGCTATATTTAGATCATGTACATGCATAACGACGACGATCATGGACCGTAATTAGAAATTTTAATTTATGTGTAATTAGAATTTTTAATTTTGTAATTTATGTGTAATTTTGCACTGCTATATTTAGATCATGTACATGCATAACGACGATCATGGACCGTAATTAGAATTTTTTTACTACAAATTTTCCAATTAATCCTTCTCAAACTGCAATCAACGTTGTGTTGTTACTACAATATTTTCCAATTAATCCTCAAACTGCAGTCGATGTTGTGTTGTTTTCACTTCTCTAAGATTCATTCATTCACTTGCAGTTGCCAGTGTTGTTTTTACTTCTAGAGTTACCATGCTTCCGCCGCCTATTTCTTTAGATCCGACGTGCATGGATCGAGTGTTACTCTTCTTACTTCTAATTTTACACGGTTACTTCCAACGTGCATGCATCTAATGGGCTATTTATTTTTCTTTCAAATCCCCTACCATCATTTTTGGAAATTTCTCCTAGTAATAAGCAATTGATTCTAAAGCTCATTGATTCAAGCTATCCCTATAAGGCCGACAAGGATTTCTTCTATTACTCTAATTTTGTGTCCCCACACTATAGTTGTAAATAGGAAAAAATTATAGGTGAAACCCTATAGATTATCCACACTCCATATTGAAAAATTTGAAGCAATTCAGGGTTGCTCCAAAGTTGTTTGAAGGTGACAGGTTCATGTTGGATAGCTGAACTTCCCATTGTGCAAAAGATTGATGGATCATATTAAATAGTCGTAGCAATATGCTGTGAACACCAATAGCAGTACCAAACAGTAATAGTAATAATGGAAACATTGACAACATTCATGCAATGAGGAAGATGAGGGTTAGTAATTTCCAAATAAGGCATCAATGCCAAAGATAAAATTTAGTGAATTTTAGAACGTTGTGTCATAATGGATCTTAGTGTGCTAGAGATTATGGAAGATATAGTTAATTATGAGGGTGATGAGAATAGAAGATTAACAATGTAATAGTGGGGAGAATTACCCCATGTTCCCCCTCCCCCTCCTCCCAACTAAAGGAACATCTAAAGGAACATGTTGTCCTTGCAATGAAAACTAAATTAGGAAGGCACTAAAGCAATTTCAATCATGAAAAAGTACTAAAGTAATTGTGAAAAAGGTTTCTAGACTTTTCCATTCTCAAGGAGATCAACTTGACCCACTTGTGTATCTAGACACCTAGGGGCTTGAGAAATTAGGAAACTTATACAATAATGGAACCCTAACGACCAACCGAATTTATCTTGTCCTCTACGTGCGACCAAGCCTCTAACCCTGAAAACCCAATTTTTGTCCTCAAAAGTTTTTGTTTCTATCCTTGATTTGTCTGAGCTCTCTGTTTAATAGCTAGATCTGGTACAATTTCATTTTATTTTTCTTGATTTCTTTAGATTTTCTGTCCTTCATTGGGAGAGGGTTTCTGACTTGTATTGGGCATTGATCTTCTTGTTTTTGTTGTGTGTGGAGCATGATTGTTCAGAGGTCTTTGTTTCAGCGGGATGTATACCCCAGGAAGTTTTGTACACCCCTCCAAGATGTAAATTTGCCTTGTAAAAGTATAGTAATTTCTAGTCAATCTGAGCCGTTCATTAGGCGGATGATCTGACGGTAGAACTTATGTTTAGTTTAGGGTTTTTTGCCCTAGAAGGCAACCCCTCTCTTTGTATGAGGGTATTGTATTTGAGGCGGTGATATAGATGTGTATTCTGTATGTGTGTGAGCGAGAAACAGAGAGGTGAGACTGTGAGAGAAAACAGAGGATATTACAGCAGCTTTGCTGTAGGTTGTGTCTCTTCATTTTGC
>APFE030772429.1:37544-48920 GCA_000404065.3 Pinus taeda | reverse complement strand
TGCTATCAATTCTTCCGTAAAAATTGCCCAAGTGATAAATTGTTTACGAGAGCAAAGCCATTGATGCCATACAAACTGATTGGTTCCAAATATAAAGTTGCAATACGTACCTTTTGTGTGGTTTGCACATTATTGAGATCGAAAAATTGCTCCATCTGTAATATCCATGTTGCGGGATCCTTGCCATCAAACTTCCTCATATCGATTTTTGGAATATGACGGGTCTTCGATCCCACATTAGAGTCTATGGAATCATGATTAACATTTCTTTTGTTCTCATCATGAGTTTCCTTTACTACCCTTTCACCCTTAGTGACCATTTCTTGTAGCAACTTATTCATATTTATCTTCAATTCGTCCATGTCTGTCTTCAAATATGTCTTCAAATCGTCCATGTCTGTCTTCAAATATGTCTTCCAATCGTCCATCTTAGCTTCCACGCCATTTATCTTAGATTCCATGCCATTTATCTTAGCTTCTGTTAGCTTTTGTGAGGCTGACATTTTTTGCACTTGGTCTTGTAATTTTGTTATATCATGTAGCATTTCTTCCTCTTCTTCATGATTCATGCTAGAGATTTTCAGTTCTTACTAGGTGTTTGGCATTTCTTTCCTCGGGGCTCGGTTACCGATAATAATGCTCTATAGCCTTGGAATTCCTTCAAAATAAATTTTCAAACCAATCTTAAGCAAAAATTTAAAAGAATCTACACACCTTTTTTTTTCTTTGTAGGAGCTCGATATTGCCTCTAATGTATCTCTGTACTTTCAGTTCTAAAATTACGACCTGTGGTAGCCTTCTGTGTCCTATCTCCAATTCCACCAGTCTAATCCAAATTGGATTCTCCAAGGAAGAGTTATGGGAAATCTCCCACAGTGACTTGATTATAGACTAGTTCAATAGAGTGAACTTGTATGACGTGCCACGAGTCACTGTTTCGACCTTTAACTCTGAAAAATATATAGAAGAAACTATAGTCTGTCCTCTTTTTGTACCTTCTTATGAAATTTCAATCCAGTGCTCAGAGAAAAAAATATGACGATTTTCCCCAAGTCACCTGTTTGGAATGTAATTCAGGAGTCTGCAAAAAAACCAACTTCCTCAGATCATATCTCCACAAATATAGCGCAAAAATATCTGAACAGATTTAGCGTGAGGTCGTCTCAAATGGGTTCTTCTTTCAACTTCTGGAACGTCGCAGAAAAAAGGTATAGCGAAAATGCCACGATGAATTGTTTAGAGCAGCGAAACCCTAGAATCCAAAGCTTTGATACCAAATGTTATGAAACCAGCTCAAGAAAAGATAGAAAAGATAGATCAACACCTTAGAATTCAGCCTCTTCGAGGGGGAAACCTCCTTTACATTACATAAATGAACAATTATTGGTTGATTCAAATGACAAAACCACCTTTCTATATATAGGAGTCTAAGGAGTCACAATATAACCCAACCAACCTAACGATAATAATATAAAGCCACAAAAATAACAATAGAGGGATTCTATAGGGCACAGTTATAACAATATGGGGACAATAGGGGCACAACAATATTAATAAGGGGTATAAATACACTAGTAATGGGGTAATCACTAGTATTATAGGGACCCAACTATACCTCCCTAGTTAAGAGGGAGTGCTGAATCTTGTAGCTATGGTTGGCCTTTATAATTTATATTTTATCCCTTGAAGTATATAATGTAGTTCTATGATCTGTTCTTCATGTCGATATCAAAAAAGAAATTTTCAAAATTTGAATTCTAAATTTTTGGCTCAAAATTTTTCAATTCGGTCCTCCTTAAGGTCAAGTCAACCCTAGTGAAGAGACACCCATTCATATAGACAAAACACTATATATAGTGCACTTGACCTCCTCCACAAGGCACGATTCGATTCTCACACAAGAAGACATATTTTGGGCATCCAAGCAAAGAAGAAGAACAATGAAGAAGGACAATAAGGACAAATTCACATCAAGAATATTTATCAATTTATATACTTTGACCATGTGATTTTCTAGGCAGTTTCTGGGTAATAGGTCGAACTTCTAGGATGCAGGTCCAAAATTCTGGACATAACATTTTGGGTAGTAGAGTCGAGTTTCTGGGCCTATTCTAGGAGGATGAAATTCAGCTTAGGAAGATCCAAGAGGGCTGAAGTTGCAGGGAAACATATTGACTTGATAAAAGGATTTTTTGACTAGGTTTGACCATAGCATTGTTGGTCAGTTTGACCTCATAGTTGACTAGCAATATTAGGCATATCTCTTGTTGAATTAAATAATTTATCTAAGGAAAATTTTGCTGGGTTTTCCTAGGGTAAATATTTTGTTGTCTTTGTGCATTGTGATATCTACTGTCCTTGTGAATTGATGGTTGAATTTCTGAAGTATAATTGCTTAATGATAAAATTGAATTGTTAAAAGAAGATCTACATTATTTGATGTAATTATATGTATTTAATAAATTAGTGCTTGTATCTATTGCACTTGACAAACATACATGATCATGTCTCTATGGTCTTGGAAAAGTACTTCCAAAATACCTGATGAGCTACTTGTAATAGTTTCCAAGACCATGTTTTGCAAACAATTTAGTCATTTATATTTTAGCATGTTTTTCATGTCATGAGATATGGGAAATGGTAAACTTAAATATCATACTCAACATAAACTCAATGAAATTTCACTTGGCATCTAATGGTCTTGGTAAACATGTTACATGGTAACTTTTCGATTTATTATTAAGGATTTGCATAAGGATATACAAATGCATGATTTGTATTCTAGCTTTGGTGCAAGAATGCAAATTTAGCCATATCCATCTATATATGTTTGAATACAAATATACCGTGAATGAAGATTTTTTTTTGTATAAACAATGGACAAGATTAAGGGCTAAAGATCAAATTTGAAAGGGTTTTCATAGGTTTATAAAATCCATGGCTGAAGAGAGGGAAATGACCAAGGATCAAATTTAAGTAACTTAATTTATTTCGAGTTTGTGCCTATTCTTCATAGATATAAGGTTCTCACAATTAGGTTATTATTCAAATTACATGCTTAATAAAAGGTGTTAGTTAGTTAGGGGCGATTCTATGTAATGGTCTTGGTAAACAAGTTACATGATATCATTTCCACTTAATAACATGTAAATGGATGATTCACATTATAGCTTTAATTCATGAGTGCAAACTTCATAACTTTTGTTATGTGTTTGCAATCATGATTAGATTACCGTGACAATGACATTATAAATTGTTGTGATTTTCTTGAAGGATATACTTTATTGAAATTTTGCAATAATATAGTTAATGCAGGACCCTATTCTATATCCTCAAATTGTGCGAGTAAACCAAAAAACAACACAAAAAAAAAACACCAAGTAGAAAATGTTTGTGCCAATAAAGACCATGGTAATGAGTCTAATGAAGTGCTAAGACATGACACGTGGCATCTCATCCATTGATCTGGATTTAAACAGGAATGCCACAAATTATAGATATAACCATAAATACAAAGATGCAGTAGCAATAACACTTCATTTCATTAATATCAAATACTAAAATATGCTTACAAACATAATGGAAATAAGACTAGCTCGGGCAATGGTAGCTTATCTCTGAGAAGAGATGTGGGCACTACATGCCATAGAACTGTGTTACAATGAGGCTCAACGGCCTATTTATTATTGAGAAACAATGGAAACCCCTAAACATCAAAAAACCTAACCCTAGGAGTTGAAGCGCCAAAATTGTGGGCCCCGTTTGGGTAAATTGGTACATCAACTTCTTGGGGTTGTAACTTTGGCATGCGATCTCTGTTTGGACATCATAATACCTCGTTTCGAAGATCTCAAAGAGAATTCCAAAAGAAAATAGGCAAACCAATTTGGAACAATTTTCGGTCTCTCCGTTTTCCATAAAAAACCATTTAGGGCCTCAAAACGGCTCCGGAAGTTCAGGGCCTGGAACACTGCCAAAAATAGTAAATTGTGTTACAATTAAGGAAACCGAAAAACTGAAAGAGACAGTGTTGGGGGTCCAAGTGGAATAGGAAGGTGGCCACCAATATCCACCTGGATCATCCACTCAATTAGCATAATCTCTTCTTGGACAACTAGTAACAAATTTTATAATTATGTGTATTAGTCTCTTTAAAAGTAAAACAGTCAACCAATGAACTCAATTAGGCCGTCAACATTTTGATACATATCTTCTTTGAGACCGATTGTGTGCTTTATTCTAATTAATTGAATGCTCCATAATTTTAGGCATAATTTCTCTCATTGTTCTCTTGTGCCACTCCCATATGTTTTATACTATTGCATAAATAACTCATATTAGAAGCTTAGGTTTCATCAAAATTTTGGTTGCCTCTTAAATATATCATGTAGTGTCCTCGGCTCATATTTTTTCCCTGTTCGTGGAAAATATAATTAAAACGAATGCAATACTAAGTTGTGGGAAATGCCAAACTAATCATCTATTATTATTTACGCTTATGGAAATATTTCATGGGAGTGTTTTTCCTCCTAGAGGCAGATGTTAACTTATGCATGTGCTACCCTAGTATGTTAAGCATTGAAACAAAATGTGTGAATTCTCTTGCTACAAATTTAGTTCATTACACTCAACCCAAAAATCTTAACATGTGAGAAAGAAAATTACTTTCGAATAATTCTTACTCTAGTAGTCATACTCACTAATCTCTCTTTCTCCTCAAAACTACACAACATAGGGACTGTGTCATTTTCTACTATTCGATCCCTTAGCCTATTACCCTTCACCCCCCTTCCCTCTAGTGCTCCAATTTAGAGTGGTTATGAAATATCAGCTATAAATTATATTTCTCTTTTACTCAATAATATTTGATGAACCCAATCATGGTTTTCACATGGTTTCATGGTTACAACTTTGTCAATGTGTACTCTCTCAAAGTTACATATGAATGATGGAATGAATGAATCACTTTCATCAAATGTTGATAGAATCCCTTACAAGGTATGCATGAACTCAACACTTACATGAGGAATATGTTTCCCATCATATAATTTGGAAAACAATACATAATGCACTTAACACAAGAATAATAACGAGGCTTGGGATACAAATACCTTTGAGCACAATAAATGTTTCTATTATTGACTTCACTTATTTTCACAGTCATTGGTTCATTGATCCTATGGTGCCCCTAGCGAGTTATAGGCCAAAGTGAAACTTATAATTTTTATAATTAATATCAGTATCTTTAAAAATGATAATTAACATTCCTAACTTACCATATACTTACATGTTAGGGTCATATGCTCATATGGCATATTACATAAATAATCACCATGATGTGCATTAGGTCTTACCATTTATGCATCATGCATGAGTAATGATTTCCATCTTTATTTTGATTGACCATGGTGCTGTAAATAGCTTCATTTCCCCTTTTGGTTTTAGTCATGTGGTTTGGTATCCCATAAGCATGATTCTTTTAAGATATTTGAAGTGACAAATGTGGTAAAGAAGTTTGTAGGTCCTATTGTCGAGAATTTTCTAGTAGACATTGGGGGCTCAACTCATATGGGTTTATAGAAAAATGGTCAAAATATATGACTTGATAATGCTAATGGATTGGTTGGAAACCAATCAAGCTTCTTTTAAGTCTTACTTGGTGAAGGATGGTAATGTTAATGGTTTAGAAGAATCAATCGATATTCCTAGAATTAAATGAAAGGTTTCTGTATGTTTATCCTATGAATGGAAGTGAACAAGTGTTTGCAAAAACGTTGTAGGATTTTTTTGATTGAACTAGACAATAACCCTTCCTTGGAGCAACATAATATGTTTTGTGTTGAGAGACATATTTCCATTTTTGTTATTTGAAGTCACTTGGATGAAAAACATTGAATTCATTATCATTTCAAAGCTAGGTCCTAATCATACCCAAAAAATTATAATGAATGAACACTCCTAAGCATAATGAATTAAGGATCCAATTAAAGGATATGATTTATCTGAGGATGGTCATGCTTGGTGTGTCTCCATAGAAGAGAACTAGTGATATTTGTCAAAATGGAAGATGACATCTTTTGACCTTGCAATGATGATTAATATATGGACACGGATACTCTAGAGGATAGGTATACATGTTTGATTCCTTGGATTGATGCCATTTTCGAGAGTATCCTTCTTGATATATTAATAGGTATAGGTATATGAACATAGGTTTAAAGTGGATGACAACCCAAAAATTATCTTCAAAACAAGATATTGACACTATGAATTTTTTGGGGCACCATGTAGGTTGACTAATACCTGGAAACTTTCATAAATCTAATGAATAATAATGTTTCAAATATAATAGATAGCAATTTCAAATATTAATTTAAAAAGTAGTTATGTAAAGTGTGGTGGTGTCGATGATGATGATGATGATAATAATAATAATAATAATCTCATGCATCATAAAAATATTTTTTTCCTAACAAACATGAAATATAATACTTGTTAATAATATGACAAGTAAAGCACATTTCTTTTGATTATTTTTAATATAAGTTTTTATTTCCAAGATATATATTAATATGTTCAAAATTTTATTGATATATGTTAATCAATTTGATTAAGTAGGAGGATTAATTGTTATCCTTCACATACGTGTTCAATTCCAATAAAAGCTATGTTCAATTCTCAATAATATAATGTTATGATGATTTTGAAACTCGATTATTTATTTTTATTATCAAATTATAACAAATTACCAACTATTTTCCTTATAATAATAATAATAATAATGAGAAAATTTGTATTTTAATATATCAATATATCAAACTAAAATTAAATATATTTATTATTGAAATCCTCTCCGCACACATGGACCAATAGGGAAACTATCGGGATTACTTGCCACTACCATCATGATGCCACCAAGTCCTGGCACTCAGTCATCCTGAAGCTACGTCTTATGTGCCTTTAATTTTCTTCTGGGGCAATGCACCAGGGATGATGCGTCCATCTGTGTACCACCTTTGACATGTGGACGAATCAACAACTAGTGAGGGTTACTTGTCACTACAATATGCTTTCCACCATGTCCCAGATCCTAGTCATCCTAGATATTATTGCATGCATGCTTTATAAAACTTCTAGGGAAGCCTTTGTAAGGTGACATGACTGGATGACATCATTCTTGTGTCATCAATGCCATGTGATGCCACCTGAGTGGTGACACATGGCACTTAGATTTTTCCCACTAAGGCACTTGTAAGTGCCAAAAACAGATTTCATGTGTCCCTTGTGCTAACATCATGCTGACATCATTAGAAGCTAATTAAAAAGTGGCTAGTATGGGGAGAGAAAGGGGTCTCAGGCCATGTCTCCTTGTTTCTCATTGTGCCATGTTTCCCATCCCTACATCATTATGGGCTCTTCCAAGTTGGGTGGACATAATATATGTTGCTACCCATTTATTAGCAATGCAACATTGAATAATGGAATTCTTGATGGATATTTGATTTTCGGAAAATACATATAGGCATAGAAGTGGATTAACTAGTTTGTTGACATTGCATACAATTAGTGAATCATTTGGGGGATCCACAATAGCCAAAGCAGAGAGTGAAGCCTTTAATTATGAAGGGTTTATCTAGAGGGCTTCTAGAGATGACACAATAGAGGGATTGTGCCAAGTCATCTACTATGTTGTAGTTATGGGTGGTGCATGCATGGAAAGTGGTTACATTTCAGAGTAAAGGACCCTTGGAAATAATAGGTTGAACCTCCATTGATGGACAAGGGATAGGTTCCAGTTGGTGATGTTAGAACCTTTATGGATGGAATTGATTGAGTATAAGGTGGAGGAGCATATTGATGTGACCAAGTGGAGAGGTTGATATTGGTAGAATCCATTATTAGGATATGGTAGGTTCCATTTCTAGGTTAATTAGGAGTTGGTATATGAGGAGTTGTTTGACCATCATTGGTGGCCACATATCTTTAACTACTAGAAAGGTTCCTAATCATGATTGAATACCAAGCAGGAGGTTTTGAGGAAGAAGGTGTTTGGTTACCCCTCTTAGCTTTTTCTTTCGCTTCCCATGGTTGATGCATTTCAGGGAGAAAACGACACTCATGGGTATAATGGCCATAAGTACCACAATATGAACACGCTTTATTTTCTTGAATAAGCTTATTTTGCTTGGGTACATTACCTTATAGTAGTCAGGTTTCCTCGATTATTGACATTGGGCTATTTTCATTAGCTACCTTGGTTTCCCTGGTTCTAGCACTCTATTTTCCCTTCTCCTTCTTATTTTTCTTTAAGTTAAGGAGATTTTTAATGTTTTTGTTGGGAATATAATTTACCTTGTTGGGGTGATCTGTGTTGATGCATGGGAGCCTATGGTGCTGCTATTGGAGGAGTTGGAGTACTTGGATGTGGAAAAAGATAATAGGGATTTCCATTACACTATACTAGCTCGGAGTAGCACAAGCATGCCTAGGAACATGTTGATGTGGATGGGTATATGCGTAGGATATACTAGTGCCCCCTCGTGATGCAATGTGGGAGGGATAAGAAAGTGAAAATTTATAAGAGGTGTTGGCTATTTCCCATCTATTCTGATGGACTAGGGGAGGGTTGATGACATGAAATAGATACAGTCATGCCATCAGTAGCATGGGATTCCCTTGGTGTTGAAGTGTCACCAGGGTGTGACTGTGGGGCATCAAGGATGATAGAAAAGGTAACTCAACAATATATATCTTATATTGTATTGCATGACCTTCATATGTGCACTTCCTTGGTTTAGGGGGATGTTGAAGTGACATATTTAGTGATGGGAGAAATGAAATTATTTAGGAAACAATCCATGAAGGAATGATAATTGATTTCTATAGATTTGCACAGGCTCCATAATCTATGCCACTCCCGAATGTGATCAGTTATGTGATCGGTAGTGATTTGGTGACATAAGGTCAAAATCTTAATGCCTATATCATGGGGAATATGTATCTAGAAGTAAGATAAGAAATCATTCACAATAGTGGTGAACACTTGGTAGGTGCCATGGGGCTAGTCAACATACCATTTCATAGGAGCACCTGTCAGTGTGCATTGAAAGAGATGAAGGAAGAACAAATCCTTGGTTATGGAGTTGGAAGAGTAACACATGTGGAAGGATAAAATGTGGTTAGCGGGGTCTTCTCTTGGATTACCCTCAAACTTGGCGATATTTTAGAGAAGTTTGACTGGCATGTAGGACATGGAAAATCATGCAAGAGAGGATCAATTATTAGTTGGCTCAAATTAAGGAGGTTCAAACTAGCCATAAATAAAAGAAAAGGTTGAGTTGCATACATTGTGGCGGTCATTCCTATATTGTTTCCATTGGTGGGACCCACGTTATTTATGCCATTAACACCAGAATTACTTCCATTGTTAGTGTTGACACCTAATCCAAAACGGATGGGTGAACTGGAGAGTCATCAAGAAGATGAACTGATCTGTCATGTTTATGTATATAAATGTGTGTTAGCTAATGAATAATAAATCAGTTTTTCTCCCGCTCATTCTGGAGTTACCCTGGCCTGACATGGTATCAGAGCACAGGTCCCAGAAATAGTTGTAACTCCTGCTGTCCTGAGAGCTGCTCAGTCCTAAGCGCTACTCTAACATTGATTCCCTGGCCTGACTGCACTATAAGCGTTTTTCATTCAATGCACGTTGCCTGAGGGAGGTCGGAGCATTTCAATTCGAATAATAGCTTGCTATCTGCTCTCAATACCTGCAATACGTTTATACCTTAACGTCTGCTCTCAATACCTGACCTCAATACCTGCAATACCTGCAATATGTTTTCTCTCAATACCTCAACGTCTGCTCTCAATACCTGCTCTCAATACCTGCAATACCTGCAATACGTTTGCTCTCAATACCTCAACGTCTGCTCTCAATACCTGCAATGAGAATTGCGTGTGTTTAATTGGATTCCAAAGGGTGGGGGTTCGAGTTCAAGCCGGTGGGCATGGGATACCGGATATAGAAAACCAGCAACCATTTCATTCCCTTTATTGCTAAAACAAAGCCATCGCATCGTATTGCATCACGTCTCATCTCTGTGCTTTCTGGGAGCGTTGGTGCTACTCGATCCGTAATTGCCAGAGATTAAAGAGAAGAGCAGAGTGAATTGTCATCGCCTTCAGAAATGGATCCCATCCACAAAGTACCTTCCCATCCTTGTAAATTTGCTCAATGAGGGGCGGTCAGAACTGGGCTTTCAATGCATCAGGCCTAAGGTTTTATTACACATCATCTTTGAACGAGCTATTTTAAGAATTTTACATTACAAATCCGTGCATTCCAATTTTTTTTTGCCAATTCTTCGTCGGACAAAACAAAAGAGTCCAGACATTGTAAGTGTTTTCAAATTGCTGGAGCTTGTTTTAGGAAAGCGTAATAAAGTTTATGCTGAATCTGTTGATTGTCTGAAGAATCAAGAGCAGCCTAAAGCGTTAAAACTTGATCGGTGATAACTATGATACGGTGATAGGGTTTTTTCAAAAGTGCTAAAATTGTTATTTCAGTGATATATATGGTTATCAATATTTGTTTCAATGATGAATGATATACAAATGGCGTAGCAGAATTCTATACCTGCTCAAATTTTGGATGAATACATTTTCATATCAGAATTTGTTTTAGCAGCAGAAGTTTTTTAAGGGCAATTTTTTTTTTTGCCATCAGAAGTATTAATATATCAGCAAAAGTTTTTTATATCGGCAGAAGTAACCTTTTACAGAATGCATTCAATCATCTCTATGATAGGAATAGTTCTCACTGGCAAGGAGAACTATCCTGACTAGTCCCGGATGGTACAACACACCCTCATTTTCAATGAGCTGTGGAAAGGAGTGTGTGTCGGAGAAGGAGACAGTGACCCAGAAAAGCCTACATCAGACAAAGAGCTCGCCATCTGGGAAAAAAAGAACAGCAAAGCGTATGCATTAATAGCAACGTCTGTAAATAAGGAGGTGAGTCGTCACCTTACAACATGTTCAACTGCCTTTGAAGCTTTACAAAAGTTGAAAGAGCTCTATGACTCACATTCTGCACTTGAAGTCGTCCAACTTATGATTAAACTCTTCACTCTTGAACTGCAAAATAATGACCCTCTTGCTTTTGCATCTGAAATAAAATCTATAGTGCATGATATCAATTCCACTAAAGTTCAGCTAGATATATCTCTTATTGCTTTTCTCAAGGCACTATATCCTACATACTCCAATTATCTTGAGTCCTTGCAAGCAAATGGAAATCTTAAGGATATAACCTTTGAATCTCTTGTGAAAAAGTTTGCTGAAAGGAAAAAAGCCTTTGGAAAGAAGACA
>APFE030772429.1:0-35788 GCA_000404065.3 Pinus taeda | reverse complement strand
TGTAGCTGAAAGAATGAACAGAACAATTTTGAATATGGTACGATCCATGCTTTTTTTCAAAAAAGTAAAGATAATGTTTTGGGCTGATGCTGTTCTATGTGTTGCATATATAAAGAATAGATGTCCATCTATTGCTATAAGAAACAAGACTCCTTATGAATTGTGGTATGGACATGTTCCTTCGGTCAAACATCTCAGGATTTTTGGTTCCACCTGTTATGCTTTGATACCAAAGGTACATAGAAACAAACTTGGTGCTAGAAGCCGTAAGTGTATCTTCCTGGGGTATTCAAACACCTCCAAAGCATACCGCCTCTATGATGAAGTAAATAAAAAGTTTGTTGTATCTAGAGATGTAATTTTTCTTGAATCATCCAAACCTGACAATGTTGTTGAGCGGCAACTTGATCGCTTGGATAGATTCGAAAAAACAAAATCATTTCAAGATTTTGATGATCAGATTCCACATCTTGAAGGGGGGATTCCTATTCTAGATCAACATGTGGAATCTTATTCTGAAGAACACTCTCCCCCGAATGAAACTCCAACAACGGATGATGCTTTAATTGATGTAATTGATAGAATTGGGAGACTCAATCTTGATTCAGTTCCAACTCAATCAACAGAGCAGCCTGGACCATCTCAGAAAGGTCCCCCAAAGTGGATGACAAAGACACTTGAAAGTGTTCATCCTGATGAAATGGGAAAAACAGGAACCAGAAATGCAAATCGACAAAATGGAGGTGATGTAGATGACTCTAATTCACCTGTTGATATGGATGTTTCTTATGATTGTGAATTGAACTTGTCTAAGATTTGAACCAACTTCCTTTAAAGAAGCTGCTTCTCATGATGAATGGAAAGAAGCAATGCAAAAGGAGTATGATGCCCTCATAAAGAACGACACTTGGAAGCTGGTTGATCCTCCATTTGGAACCAAACCAATTGGCTGCAAGTGGGTTTACAAGAACAAGTACAAAGCTGATGGCTCACTTGACAAGCACAAAGCTAGGCTTGTGGCAAAAGGTTTTGCACAGAAGGAAGGGGTCGATTATGAGGAAACTTTTGCCTCCACAGCAAAATGGGCCACCATCCGGACACTCTTTGCACTAGCAGCTCAGAACGGTTGGAAAGTCCATCAAATGGATGTAAAAACTGCCTTCTTGAATGGAGATCTTAAAGAAAATGTTTTTATGTCCCAGCCTGAAGGATTTGCTGTGAAAGGACATGAACATAAAGTATGCAAACTTGTGAAGCCCTTGTATGGTCTCAAACAAGCACCACGAGCCTGGTATGAAAAACTAACTGAGCATCTTCTGAAACTCAACTTCAATCATTTTGATCTTGCTGATGCAACTTTATTTGTCAAGAAAGTTGGAAAAACAGTTGTATATCTTGTGGTATATGTAGATGATCTTTTAGTGACAGGGAACAATGAAAGGTATATTGCATCCATAAAGAAATAATTAGGAAATTTTTTTGAAATGACTGATTTGGGCTATGTTCATTACTATCTTGGCATTGAAGTAACCCAACATCCAAAGTCCATATTTCTTTCTCAAAGGAAATACATTGGAGATTTGTTAAACATATTTGGCATGACAGAGTGCAATCCCCTTTCTACTCCAATGGAACAAAACTTGAAGCTCACATCTATTGAAGGAAAGGAATTTGAGGATGCAACAAAGTATAGACAGCTTGTAGGAAGTCTCATCTACCTCACTACTACCAGACCAGATATTTCATTTGCTGTTGGAATCCTCTCCAGGTTTATGCAAAAGCCTTGTGAGGGACATTGGTCTGCTGCAAAAAGAGTTCTAAGGTACTTGAAGGGAACTCAAGACCTTGGAATCAAGTATACACAGGTGAACGACTTCAACTTGATTGGATACTCTGATTCAGACTTCGATGGAGACAAAGAAACTGGGGTATCTACTTTAGGATATGCTATGAGTCTTGGATCAGGAGCTGTCTCCTGGAGATCACGCAAGCAATCAGTACCAGCAGATTCCACAACAGAAGCAGAATATGTGGCAGCAGCTGAAGCAACGAAAGAAATTGTGCGGCTCAGGAAAATTCTTGAAGATTTGCAGGTAAAACAAATACAATCAACTCCACTCATGATTGATAACACCTCTGCAATAAAGTTGGCCAAGAACCCAAAGTTCCATGATCGTACTAAGCACATCAATACTAAATATCATCTGATCCAACATCATGTTGAGGCCAAAACAATCCATCTCCATCATTGTTCCACAAACGAGCAAATTGCAGATATCTTCACCAAAGCGCTTGGAAGAGAAACGCTTGAAAGATTTAGAATGATGCTTGGACTCACCAACATCCCTTCAGATTAAGGGGGGGAATGTTGACACCTAATCCAAAATGGATGGGTGAACTGGACAGTCATCAAGAAGATGAACTGATCCATCATGTTTATGTATATAAATGTGTGTTAGCTAATGAATAATAAATCAGTTTTTCTCCCGCTCATTCTGGAGTTACCCTGGCCTGATAGTTAGCACCCACATTAGGGTTGATACCTTCCATACTGGTAATAGGTTGGGGTTTTTTGGACACATAATCTGATAGGGTTGGTGTGCATGAATTCAAATAGTCATAGAAGTCTAAGCGACCTCTTGGAAGATGAAAACCAAGGGTTAAAAAACCATGTATTAATGTGTAAACGTTGGGAATAAAATGCAATCACATGAGTTATCTAAATTATTCATATCTACTTTGTGTGTGTTTAACATGGTATTAGAGCAAGTTCCTTCCTATCCTGCTTAATTGTGTGAAAGCCACAAGATTTGTTGCCCCAATATGGGCACCCTCACCAATATTACACCTTTTATCTCCATGTCAGTTCTTCCTATTTGAATACACTTGAGCGTTCTACCTATTATCTTTTCCTTATTGTAGACCTAATGCACCTGATTACTCCTTTGCCTAGTTTTGTTGTAGCTTTGACAAAATATTCACTTGCATGCTTGTAAGTTCTCTTTTTTGCATGATTAGGATGCATTGGCACTTGATGCCTCCTCAAATCACATGCCCATTTCTCTCCCATGTCATTTTAAACAAAAGAAATGCACAATACTCTTCTCATGCATTGAGTTTATTCCTCAACTTGGTTCTCTTTTCTCTACCTGTGGTGTTACCTCTCAGTCTTTATAAATCTAAATGTAGTTTAGAAAGATAATGGTTTCACCTAGTGTGGAAAAATATGCAGAGGTGAAGAATGTCAATATTTTATTTTCATTTTTTTAGGAAATCCTTTGCATTGAAAACTTGTAGGACTTTATGCTTCGACTTTTGGTGTTATTTTACACAACATATTATATTCTTGGATGTGTAAAAAATGTCTAAGCGATTGATTATTTTTGTAATTATGCTTGCATTGTAAGCTGATAGGAAAATCCAATGGTAATATTATGTAAGCTATTGTAGAATGGACATGGGAAGGTCCAGAGAATGCATGAATATGAGGTGTTTGTGATTATACCAAATTGAGTCAAAAGAAAGGAGCTATACTACTTCCTTTTTATTTCTTGTTTTGAATAATTAGAGGAGTTAGTTAGAGTGTGAATGAATCCTGTAGCTAATGTGGAGCATTTTCAAAATGAAGTACAGTGGTAATGTTTGGCGACCTTAGGCACAAGATGAAGGGATTTCCGAGAATCTTCAATGTTGTTATGATTATAAGTATTGTCAATAACAGCATTGGACGAGTTAAGGAAGAAGTACTGCATGGTTTTGCATGTTCATTCCCTCAATTTCATATAGTTTGTCACTCTACACTACATCATTTTACTGGTTATAGAAATCTACTTGTATTCAAAAGGGGAGAGATATAGTTCCCTCTTCACATTTTACTTTCCCTTTTCATAGTTATCTCAAGATTTTTGGAAGGAGAATTCTTATGCTTTATGGTCAATTCCTGAAATAACCTCTTGACTACCTCTAAAGAGAACTTAACAATGACATCAGAAAAATAAAGCATTTGGCTAATGCTTTGCATCTTTCTTTTGATTGACCATAGGGCTATAAATAGATTCATATCCCCTTAGGTTTTACTCATGTGGTATAGTATCCCATGAACATGACGCTTTTAATCTATTTGAAATGAAATATACAATAAAGAAGTTTGTAGGTCCTCTTGTCGAGAATTTTCTAGTAGACATTAGGGGTCGAACTCATATGAGTTTATATAGAAAAGTGGTCAAAACGTATGACTTGGTAATGAGCATGGATTGGTTGGAAACCCATAGGCTTATTTTGAGTGTCACATAGTGAAGAATGGTAACGTTAATGGTTTAGAATAATCAATTGATATTCGTAGAATTAAATGAAAGGTTTCCATTTTTTTATCCTATAAATGAAAGTGAACAAGTGTTTGTAGAAACGTTGTATGATTTATTCGATTGAACTAAACAATAACCCTTCCTTGGAACAACATAGTATGTTGTGTGGTTTGAAATATTGATTTCCCCATTTGTTACTTGAATTCCATTTGATGAAAAACATTGACTTAATGAATGAATGAACACTCCTAAGCATAATGGATTAAGCGTACAATTAAAGGATATGCTTTATTTGAGGATGGTCATGCTTGGTGTGTCTCCATAGAGAAAACTAGTGATCTTTGGGAAAATGAAAGATGTTGTCTTTTGATTTTGCAATGGTTATTACTAGCATTTGCACCTCATGTTGCAAAGGAAACGTCGTAAGGCATAGAGTGTGGAAGAATAGGGACATGTGAATGGGCATTGTTGAAAGCAAGGGTGGATGATAATGAGTTGCAATTGAAATTGTTAGTTATGTGTATGATGAATATAGATATTTTGTAAATAATAGTGTGTACAAGAATAGTGACATGAGAATGGACATTGTTGAAAGCAAGGGTGGATGATATTGAGTTACACTTGAAACTATTAGTTATGTGTGTTTTGAATATGGATAAGTAATAGTAGTGTGTGGAAGAATAGAAACATGTGAATGGACATTCTGAAAGCAAGGGTGGATGATAATGAGTTATAGTTAATGTCATATCGAGGTTATCCATTATTCATGTAATAATTGTTGTTTATGTGAACATGTTTTTGTACATTATTTTAAGGTTTTTTTTTTTTTTTTTTTTTTTTGTATTTGGAGATCTTTTTTTTCCATATGTTACATATTTAAGAATGAATTGTCACTTTTAAAAAGGGCACACAAGGTTGCTAGTTGTCACAAAATATTCCACTGACTATAAATATGATTTTATTTTTTGTATAATTCAATTTACCATTGTGCGAGTAAATATTAAATGTCCTTTTCCTACTACGTGGTTCTGTCAACTAGGGGTTTCCAAAAATACAAGTGAATGTCATCAAACTCCTCACTGAAATCAAACTCTCGGTGAAATTTTTGTAAATATAAGGATGCAAAAATTCCTTAACTTGCCAAAACTCTATTAAAATGACATTTTTCACTACTAACTTCATATGAGATGTCATGAACTTTCTTTTGGATAAAACCTTGAATGTGTTTTTAATATCCCAATTCATGTTCTATAACGCTCGCTTTTAAAGGCTTAAAATGCAAGTTATGGTTCAAGCCACAACTTTATAAGGAAGATATGCACAAAACATGCTTAGGACAACAAATGCAAATTATATCTGCATTATTTAGCAAATCTTGCTTAGCAGAAACACTTGTGACAACTATCAAATTGCCAATTTGTCTATCTTCAACTAAACCCCTCTGACAATACTGATATTGCCCAAGAAAGAGAAAGTAGAATGAAATAACAAGTTGAAATATCATCGAAAATCTATACCTCTGATTGTATATGATGGCTGAAATGTATCATAAAGATACACTTTTGTCAAAGATAATTAAAAATAATGATAGAAAGTAGCAACCACAATCTTAACTGACAACCTCTGCCCACTCATTTCCATTCAAAGCCCATGGCAGCAAGGCCTAAAGTGCCTACCAATAACAAAATTTCTTCGATGAAATAAGTTGAAAAAGACCCCATCTGAGAACATACGATACGAATACTATCTTCCCCTGCCTATCACAGACCAAAAAAGGCCACATATCATATACAATAAATGTAAATGTGTCATCTGAGAGACCCAATTACCAAATATTATAGATCAAGTCCTAACACAACTCCAAAAAAAGGCCACATATCATATACAGTAAATGTGTCAGCTTGGAGACCCAATTACCCAGTATTACAGATGAAGTCCTAACACAACTCCATTGTTCTATGAGCTGGGTAGAATGGGAAAGGTCACTGCACCAAACCCCTTTTTATTGAGTACAATATATCCATTATAGTAAGTTTTAGATTAAATATAAAATATGTTAATTAAATTTTAATATGAAATTTTGATGGTTATGAAGATGAATCATTAATAATATGATTCCTTTCTAAAAATTGTTTATAATTTTGTTAATATAAAAATGAAAAATTAATATAATAAATTGAATTAAACTGTTTTATTATTATTATTTTAATTTAATGTTTCGTTATGCATACTAAATATTTTTTTCATATAAAACTAAATTTTAAATGTTTACTCATTTACAAATACTACACCACATACCCCTTTTTCGGATTGATGTTTATGAGTAGTAGGCCAAAACTTGCCAAATGCTTCAATTTCTTTTCCAAAATTTCAGAGATGCCTATTTGAAAACCCTTGATATATTAGTGTTTAATCCGAACAGGTTTCGAACATACTGGTTGTTGGGTTATAGATATTTCTATAAATTGCTACCAAGCAAGGAAGAAGTCAAAAGCGGATTGGTAGTAAAATCATGGCCGCAACTCAAGGACTTATGTTCTTGTCCCCAAATAAGACACTGCAATTGACATATGAGGGTGAGTTTTATGAGGTACTAATAGCAAAAGCCCAGCTCTCCACCATAGCAGACAAAGGGGGCATACCCTCATCTATAGATACTGTAAAGCGAATGTAGCCACATTTTGAATATTGCTACAGGGGCTTAGAGCATACTATATTGTAGGCTGTAAAGACTCCACATTCAAAACAAAATGGAAAGATAAGATGAGAAAAATATTGGATCATAAAGCAATAGAGAGTATAGTGGAAGTATGGGATCCTTATAGTTATTGTTGGTCCTCCTTAAGCCTTGCTAGGATTGGTGGATTAGGCAAGAAGAGTGATTTTATAGGTATCATTTTCATTTTGTTGCTCCTATGGGGCTTCTTAGATTCAGAATTTGAAGGGACCCAACATGGGAAAAGTGTTGTTTGGTGGCTTGGCCCTATAACACATGAACTGGTACTTAGCCCCAGACAACTCAAGAGTGTACAAATTTTGGAGGACAAAGGATAAAAAGGAGTTACTATTAGAATTTAAAATACCCTCTTAACAAACTCTACTTGGGATTTCTTGAAAATTTTAATTTACGAGGCTTTGCATTTCATCAAAAGATAAGAGCCTTAGTGTAAAAGAAGGATTGAAACTGAAAAGTAATTAACCGTTATCATTTTTTTCCATTCTACCAGAGTCACAAAACATGTATGTACTAGTTCACTCTAAATGATGCATGATTTATTGCAGATATGGTAAAAAACTCAATGCTTATTTCTTTTGATCTCACCGGAAATTCGCATTTTGAAATCTACTAAATCTATTAAAATAGTAACAATAGTAAAAAATTATATCATATTTTCCAGTGATCAGGAACTTTACAGCCCTAAAAGCTTTATTATGAGTAAAAGCTTCTGATTTCATTGTCTTCTAATAGTTTTGTGTGAACGAACTCCAAATTTATTGCACCATTCCGACTTGAAGTAAATGCGCAGGTGGTATATGGTAGGTAGATAGAGTAAACCTGCAATTGTTTTGGAGAAATCTATAGAGCTTGTCAATCAGTATTCCTTCAAAAGGACCAGTGATCTGATTAGTCTTCAATGTGATTTTTCCTAGAACATACACAACCCTTGTATTCTTTGAAAATTCAAGCTACTGCAATTCCTCATCTACAAAGTAGTTACTTTCTGCCACTGTATTTCTACTTGCATAACTTCTGTCATGTGAGGAGGAATGAGTTCCTCTGAGCTTGAGATAGTCTTTTATGCTTTCAACAACCTGGTTGATAAATTCAAATCCTTCAATGTTTGGGGCATCTTTGTAACCATATTGGGCTACGCATTTATATACACCCTTTAGCTCTAGTTTTCCAACCATAAATCTCTCCGAAAAAAGCATTGTCTTGACTGGAATCATTCTTATGATGACAATGACAAGAACTTCATGCAGAGACCCCACATTCTTTTCATAATGTTCAATAATCGGTGGTAAGCTAGAAATAAGGTCACTGCAGAAGAAGCAAGTTCCTGGTACATGTGAATTCACTCGGGTAACCAATCCATTCAAATCTCCTATGCTAAGTTTTCTTCATGCTAAATATTTATACTTTTTCTGCCTTCCATAATTCCAAGAGAACATTATGGTCAAAAAATTAAGAAGGGACACCAACCTCCCTGTGGAAACTTATTCAATACAGATGATAGATAAACGCCTTCAAAGATAGCAAAAAAATAGAGTGAAGGGTAGTATAAGCAAAAAATGTATGTTCGAAACCACAAGCATGACCAAGGTTACTATGCACGTCGTAATGAACATAACCCCAACAACTGCAACCCCTGCACCACCAAATACCTAAAATTATCCTTGGAAACTCAAAATAATCCATAAAAACTACCAAATTTTGTTGTCAGATATAAATTTGGATATTCTTACCATGTGCATTACCAATTTGTGTTCCATCCCAGAATCCTACGATAATTGCAATGTAGATAACCATGAGAACATAGTTAACTTCAGGTGAATAGATTTGACCCTCCTAATTTTGGGAGGTACGCACAATCTTCACTCGAGGGAAGTAGCTAAGAGCCATGGACTATTTTATGATTGAGAATGTTGTTGTAATCAATGCTTTACTAGCTACAATGGCTGCTAAAGTGGCAACAATGAACATTGACCAATACATAGGCTGTGCTATTTCTTTGTAAAATGTAGAGCCTATGTCCCTTGGGTTTTTAATCAAATAAGCCGCTTGTCTCGTATATGTGTTAAGTAGAGATGGGTAAACCAACACACAGAAAGCAGGCTGCAACAAAAAGCCCAAATTTCTCATTATGTTACTAAAACTTAACGAGGATGAAGCACACACGTATGATGAAACACTAATAATTCTGTCCTTGACATATAGCTTGGACCTGGATTGATTTCCTGTTGAAAAGGCTCAAGTCTGCAAACATGGCCTCGGCACCTAGATCCAGTCAAAAAAAAGAATTGATGTTAGTGTTTCTATTTGTATAGCTTTAGCATAAATAATTGGGATGAAGTTATGAATTATGTTTGAGAAAATCATTGGTATGGATTTATCAATTGAGTTAGAAAATAGTTCCAAGTATACTATATGATAAAATGAAACACATATCATCAATCAATACCTGTTATACATAAGACTACACCTCCAAGCATCGCCCGTCCTTATTAGTGATATTCATGAAAGTAATAGTATATATAATATGGGTTGAATGCCTTGAATGCTCCAGGATAATATTTCACAATATTACACTGTCCTATCATGATGTTGGTCACGAACCAAGCAATCATTATGGGTGAGAACATGAAGCTAACTGTACTTGTACCGAGTTTTTGAAAAAGGAACAATAGTAACAGGATAAAAAATGACATGAGTACAACAAAGCCTGCATGAGTTAACATACGAAAACATAAATTATGTCAGGAAGTGGTATGCCATAATTCACATTATACACACAGATGATATCATGTTTATGATAGGGAGCGACATGCCTCCTTCAAATAAACTAACCCATACTAAAAAACTTGATTACATCCCAATATAGTCATGGAAGCCAAGCTAATAGTGTCTACTTCGCATTCTTGTATCATCTTACCTTGGCTCATGTTACTATTCCTTGACTGAATTCCTTGCATAGTTGACAATGTTGCAGGATTAAAAAAGGCATCATAATTTGGAACAAAATCAACATGTGTGATGGATCATTGTAATTTTAATTAAAAATTCTATCAATTTTATTAAAATACCTCAAACATGTTTTATAATTTTAATTAAAAATTCTATTAATTTTATTAAAATACTTCAATTCTGTCTATGATTCATTATACGTTAAACTACTCTGAAGGTTTGTGAGTTTTTGAAAGCCAAAAATAGGCACCATTGAATTTTATTTGGATCACGATTAGTTACAATGAACAATTATTTGTGCAATAATTTGTATGTTAGGTTTTGCAGTATGTTGACAGTAAGAATATATTTAATTTGTATGTTAGGTTTTTCTAGTATGTTGAAAACAAGAATATATTTAACACCACTATGCATGCAGAAATTCTTATGTTACAAGATCTGAAATCATTAAATGTTTGATACTATTAGCTGTCATCTTTGCAACAATTGAAAAATGGGCGTCATGATGATAGGTACTTTTTAAATAAGTATTTGTGATAAATATAATTTTCTTTTTCGTGAAACCATGTATCAATCATCTAGAAATTTAAATTTAGAAAATTTGATATACAACTTAATGTATAATATTATTCTTTTTTTAACTTATTAATATTTCTCTACTCTCATCGCTGGTAACTTTGGCAAAGACACCATTTTCAACTTTGATAAAGACACCATGGGCAAGTAAATCCATTTTCTACAAACAGCCCTGCACCATGTTTTTCGCCTTTATTACTCTATGAAACCGACACTCTCATTCAATGGGAGGACTGATGAGTATTGGAATATTGAACTGGCGCTGCCAGATGTTGAGCAATCCAGTGGTGAAAGGTTGATGCATGATGGTGATCTCATAGCTTTAATTGAGAAGATCAAATATATGGATGATAATAACCTCAATTCAGAAGAAACTAACATTGTAGTTCAGCTCGAGGAAAAGATAAGGATCAATTGTGTCATAAAGTTTCTAGAAGAAGAAATCGGATTAAAGGAAAAAATAGAAAATAAAATTAGGTCTACAAGATGAAAAATCAGACGAGTTCAGATAAGCAAAGAAAATTAACTGCATAACTGCATTCAGATAAGAAGGGAAAATTAATTGCATAACTGCATTTTGAAGCATAGCATGGTGACATATTTAAATATATTTGATGTTGAGTAAAAAAATATTTAATTGAGCGAAAAAGCTGATTCTAGAACATAGTTTGGAATTGAGATGTGTCTTTCCTATTTATTCTGCTAGCCATCGACATTATGGCCTTTGTCTGCACCACCACAACACAAAAAATATTTCAATCCAAATATTTCTTTACAAATTACAAAAAAAAATCTCAGCAAATTTGATATTGCAAGCAATCCAATGAAATATAATAAAATCCACAAGATAAGCATAAGATCCTTCTTGTGCAAGAACGCTACGCCACCTTATCTGCAGATACATGGTAAACATTTACTTTTCCCGCACAAAAATTTGTGAGAAAGGAGAAAAGGGACTCTCGTTGGGCTCTGCATAATAAAATCAAGCTCAACATAAATTCTGCCACTAATTTGAGGGGAAAATTTTATATTTGATGTAATTTAAAAATAGAAGAGGGCAAGAAGATTTAATTTATTATGATTATGATAAATCAAATCCTAAACCAAGAAGCTCTCCCTCTATTAAAGTGTGATAAGGGGTGAGTCAATAATTGAACAATGAGTTTAGATACTCAAATTTAACCATAACGAAATCAAATTTTATACATATACGCATCAAATATCAAACTTATAGGTGACTGCAGATTCCAAAATTTAATAGGTGTGGAGTTATCCTTTGGCTACTAAATTTGGGAAACAAATTTTCTTTAAAATGCCATTGAGTAGAATTGAATAGTACCTGTGATATTGTTTTGCTCTGTCGATGCTGCAAGATTTTCCCACGAATTTTATGAGGGTTGTTTTCCCTTATCGTTGTTCGATCAAGTATTCATAGATCCCATAAAGACCCACATTGTTTAAATAAAATGGAAAGGTAGGATCTTACTATCGGACATGGGATAAGGGGCAGGAGCCTATGCATTGGCATAAAGTGCGAAGAGATTCATTACCAAGAAGGCAACGAAGAACATCAGTAAAGTAACAAGTACGGTGAAGGTGACCATCTCTGAAAATACCAGAGATTTCAATGTCCAATACTAAGAAAATCAAGAAAGAAGATCGTAATGCCAAAAGAACACCCTCGTGGCAGTCCGTCCATCCCACACATTTCAATTTTTCGAGCAGAAGTGATAAGTTTGAGGGTTTCGGTTGCTAATAATCTTGCAACTGATCCAGCTTGAAATCAATTTCATAATTTAGTGCTCCATCACATGAACACCCTCGTGGCAGTCTGTCCATCCCACACATTTCAATTTTTCGAGCATGAGTGCTAAGTTTGAGGGTTTTGGCTGCTGATAATCTTGCAACTGATCCAGCTTGAAATCAGTTTCATAAGTTAGTGCTCCATCACATTCTATCAAGAAACGAGAACCACTAGTTACAACCGCCTGTTACAACCACCCGCGTCTAGCCTACGCAATTTCTAGCTAGTCACAACTGTCACATGTAAATCAATGGATGATTATAATTCAATCGTCTAATGAAAGATTGAATGGTGTACAATGAAGATAGGTAGACAACAGGGGAGTTCGTCTCAGAGGGAAATGCCTTACGGCGTAAAAATATCACGTGATGCCATTAATAGTAAATGACATCCACCCATATTTTAAAATCATTGTGATGGAAAGCATGGAAAATTTTAGGGGCTAATATTCGCCCAGTGGGCTAATTTTCCATTATTTTTCCACAAAAAAATTCGCCAATTTCCATTTTTATAAAAGATGATTCGCCCAAATTTTAGAATATAAAATCATTTTACCTTAAAAATCGCCAACGTTATATAGAGACTATATATAAAATGACTATAAATTTGAATAATTTTACAAATATATCAATAAAAATTTTATAGTTTTCATATTAGGGATTAGTGAGATTCGCCAATGTTTTAAAGTTCAAGAAAATTTTCCATCCTTAAAATTTTCCCTGATGGAAAGCCATCAAGTGGTTGATCTGGTTGTTAGAATCTTTCCCTGCTTTCCAAGTTGTCGTCGGCTTCATCGTGTTGTAAGGAGCCTCTATGTTGATTCTGTACCAAAAAGTTTCATCCGTTTAATAGACATTTGCCTACTCAATCATCTAAAATTACACTGAAAATAATTACCAGTGAATGATTTAAATATTGGAATTGCTATTCAATCTTTTGAATATACATTAAAAAAAAAGATGATCTAGAGTTTCTTTACCTCTCCTTTAGCTTTTGGAGGAAGCGTTGCACATATAATTTTTGCACAATTTGCAGGCATGCGCGCGAAAAAAGTTAAAAACAATGTTAAAAACCCAATTTTCAACCTTGAAAATCTTTTTATAATTTTTCACATTCTTTCGAATAGTATAAACCACATTTGTCAATATAAAATATTTTAGGATCCGCGTCTTGCCTACAGGAAGTCTTTCAGGCTGATCTTCATTATCAGCGTTTGATGCAGGCTTGGAAAGCAGCAGTTTCAATATCTGTTGGATTTTGCTGATATTAATCTAACATGTTCTTTTCTTGCTCGAGCTCATAGAGCCGACAAGCCTAATAATGGCTTCTTCCTGCCACGAAAATGATGAAATAAGCTTGCGAATAAATTAAAGAACACCAAGAGAACTAAAGATGCAAACATTTCGTCAAAAAAATATACGAAATTTGTTGCTCAAATCAAAATAATACCTTCTCAGATGAAAAAAGCGATATATTTATTTTGTATAGAAATTACATATGTTTCAAAGTTTGCATCTCATAGGAGCATATCAAAATTATATATCCAAGCTAATCTGCAAACATGCATCAAAATTAATCTTATAACCAGACTAGGATACATAAAAGATTTTCTATGCTAATTCTAGGTTGTTTGTTGTATCTAGATAAATCAACATAGCATATTCTAGCATATGTTAGGCATACATCTGTATTTTTTCACAAACATGAAGAGTAAGATGTAATGCAGAGTAGTTAATCCACAATAAAAAAAGAGTATGTAGGGGTGTAGTTATCCTGGTAAAGGCATAATCTCGGTCTCCAACCAAGTATCATCCATCTTAATCTCTATGTGGAGTCCATCCAGATATTCCATGATGCCTTTTTTGGAGAGGCAATCCGCTTCTACATTGAAGTCCTTGTTGTATGGTGGAGTATTGGAGAGGGTTCCAGAGAGTAGAGATCTATTGTAGCCAACGCTGAAGAGAGGATTTGTTGATGTTGGCATTCCCATAGACATAATCAATGATGACCTTTGAGTCCCCATAAATGTGGATAGTAGGAATATTCAGATAATGTATGAACTAGAGGAGTCCCCATAATACCATGGCCTCAAGCCTTTGTGTTGGAGCCCTTTCCTGCCCCCTAGCGTACCAGATCTGTTAACTTTGGCAAATATCGGATAATGAATCCACATCAACAACTGCTACACTGTGATGCTCCTTAAAAAAAATCTCATAGGGAAGGAGATCTGTGGCCATATGTGGGGTTTTTGTGCAGTTTATTGGATGTACCAGCATGTATTTCAGCCGAGATTGTGCTTTTATTTTTTCCATCACCACTACTCAGCTTTCACAGTACTCATTGAAAATAATATTGTTCCTCCACCTCCATATCTCCTAAAGAACATTGGGTGGAATGAAGCCCCTAGTGCCATGCTACGAACTCCACCTTTCAAGACACTCTGGAATATCAGGCAACAGTGGGAACTGTAACCCAAATGAGACATCCAAGGTATTCGAAATTTTTGTAACCTTGGGGTAGCTTATGAATAGATGCAAATTGTCCACTTTTGCTTTTCTACATAAAAGGAAAAACCCAGGTCCAAACCAACACTTGTTTTGTAGATTTTCCCAGGTCAAGTTTTTGTTCCTCCAAACTAACCACAAAAAAGAGATTTTTTGGTAGGAATATGGGAGCTCCAGAATGTAGAAAACTAACATACCTCAGCTTGGTTGGTTTCTAAACAGCATAGTCAATTGTATGTATCTGCCACCATTATATTGTCAACCTTCATCTTGCCGCGCCATATGATCGAGTCTCTAGCTGAGTCTCTATGGATGCTATACTGTTGGAGTTGTAGACAAATCGAATTCCAACCCACAGTTGCCTATCCCTGCAGACCTAGTGCTGTATAGGGCTTCTAGATGGGGCAATTATGTTGCCAAGTCGAGATGACTTGATTCCATAAGTAAATGCCCACTACATTTAGACCGAAAACGAGAGGGTCCGAGAGAGCATCTATATCCTCTAGTCCCCGATATAGTCCCATCCAATAGTGATGTGATTACCCATGCCTTGTCTCCATGAAAGCATAGGGAAAAATAGGTGATATATCTTCATAAAACTGCACCACACCGTCGAATCGGAGTTGTAGTTGATGTGCCCCTTGCATAGCTAAACCTAAAAATATACGTCTTTCAGATATTTATGTTTGATAATCTGACTCCAAATTCCATCACCAAAGATCCCACGCCATAATGATTTGAGAAAGAGAGACATGTCCAAATATTTTTAAGTGCAAAATACCCCAACCGCCTTGCCGCTTCGGCATGGAGATATGGTCAAGATTAGCGAGGTGGAATTTTTGTCGCTACTGCATACCAGACCAGATAAAGTGAGAAATAATCTTATTCAGCTTCTTGATGATGGATATTGGTAGATGGAATAAATGTGACTAGTGCACACCCATCTAGGTAATCACAGCCTGAGTGAGGATAATATTGGTAGATGGAATAAATTTTCCCAACACACACCCATCTAGGTAATCACGGACTGAGTAAGGATGAATCGGCCACCCATTGAAAGGCAACGGAATTCCCAACCCTATATTTTCCTATAAAGCTTGTCAATAAGCCACTGCCAGTCTAGGACCCTCTAATTACCAGGCTTAATGTGGAAACCAAGATATTTAATCCCACCAGACATGTTCTCAAAAGCAATCCCAAATAGATTTAAGCTCGCTCAGCTATCACAAAGTTAGCCTTATCATATATTTAAGCTCACTAAGCTATCAAGAATTAGAAGATATATCAAATTACAAATATCTGGACACGAAAATACCTCGAAACCAGATCATCTTGATTGAGTGCAAAAGGCCTGGTAATATTTCTCTTGTAACTCTGGTGTTTGAACCAAAACCATTGATTATGGTAAATAATTCCATCATTTTCGCATGATTGGATGCCTTAGAGAGTTCAGTAAAGCCCTTGGCCTCGTGATTAACATGAGCCAAATCACCTTGCTTCTCCTCTGAAAGTCCGATTGACGAAAGAACCCTTTGCATCATCTGTTGTTTTATCCGTGACAGATCTTTTACTATTGCATTCATCGAAATACATACAAAATCAGCGAAAACATTTTGCTAAAAGAAGAACATAAGAAAAATTTAAGGAAAGACTGCATATTGCACCAGTTGATTCGAAAATAAAGTTGCGAGACAAATTCAAGGCGTTTGGGAAAGAAAGCATACATCTCGGCTTGGCTTGTTGTTTTCCAAGTCCGAATTCCAAACTAGTACTGTAATTTACGCCTGGCCCGTTTGATTCAGAGTCTTTCTAAATGCATACAAACTCAAAAGCTACAGATGCACTTGGAGACATAGCGGGCAAATTGAATTGTTCCTATAAATCACCAAAATTTCTGCTGCAACCTACCTTTTCTCAAGGCTCTGATACTACTAGAATTAATCAAAGAGTCGAATACATGTAGATTATTTTATTTTCTGCTTCTAAGTAAACTCTTCCATAATGATATTTTCCTATTGAGAGGTGATTTCGATCTGATAAAAGAACTTGAGGAAAAGAAGGGTGGCATTTTCCATCTTGACACTAACTCACACCTCTTCCACAACATTACTAACTCGATGAACATGGTGGAAATCCCTATCCGCAATTGAATCCACAACTGGAACAACAATAAAGGAGGTAAACATCAAATTTCTTGTTTGTCTAATCTCTTTTTAATCTCTAAATCTTTTCTTGCTAAAGATATTTTCTTGGGAGCTTCTATTGTACCAAGCATGGGGTCTTGAGCTTGACATCAAATAGGCCCCAATAACAGGCCATTTAGATTTGAAGGCTTATGGCTGTAGGATCCTTCCTCTGTGGATAAATCCAAGGAATGGTGGAAGGAAATGGAACTCTGAATCCATTCCCCAATGCCCATATTCTAGAAAACACTAAAAGCCCTCAAGGCTCAAATCAAAAGATGGCTCCGAGGAAGAGTCTACGAATATTCTCCAAGAAAAAAACTAATTAAAAGTCCAAATGGGATATATATAGTAACAAATTATCCTAGAGTGTCGATTTGAAGCCTTAGCTCAACAGAAAGGATGTATCTTGGCGCAATAATAAGAAAGAAGGAAACATGAAGAACAACTCTAGAAACATAAATCATAAATCAATTTGTTAAAAGATGAAGAGAAAATTACTAGATTCTTCCACATATTTATGCTCTAGCATCACCACCACAACCAAATATTTTCCCTTCTAGAAAACTCTAGAAAAAAACTCACATACGCAAGGACCTGGAAGGGGAGCTCAGGAATTTTTATAGTAATCTCTTGAAAGAACCCTAGACCAATAGGCTATTTTCCATTAGAAAAATAGTTCCCACATCCATCGTCTAGTTTCCCATGATCATAATGTCGCCCTCATGATAGAAATCACCCTTAAAGATCTGGAAGAGGTGGTCATGAGTATTCCTAAAAGTAAAGCCCCCAAGCCTAATGGCTTTACCACAAACTTCTTTCAAGTCTATTGACTATTCCTAGGCCTATAAATTTTAAAGCTGTCGAAGAATTCAGAAAGATGAGATTTGCCCTTCCTACTGTCAATGCAACCTTCCTCACTCTTATCCGCAAGTCACATAACTATGTAGCTTATGGCCTGTATCCCTTTGTAATGTCATTTATTAAACTATTTCAAAAATAATAGCCAGCCATCTAAAATCCCTTCTACCCTCACTCATTTCAAGGAGCAATAAGGTTATGTAGAAGGGTGCCAAATCCTAGATGGCATAATTGTTGCACATAAGCTCATCCACTCCTTGAAAATACTCAAGAAAGTGAGCATGGTTATTAATCTTGACTTCTCCAAAGCATTTGATAAACTAAGCTAGTCATACCTTTATCACCCCCTCAAAGCTTTCAGCTTCTCTCAAGACTAAACTGATTGGATTTGTTTTCTCTTCTCCTCACCTTTCTTCTCCATTCTCCTCAATTCTCCTCAATGGTTCTCCCACCAAAACCTTCAACTCTTCAAGGGGCATTAGGAAAGGATACCCCCTATTTCCCTTCCTATGTGTCCTTGTAGTTGAATGTCTTGGTAGAGTGCTTCAAGCTAGTAGAAGGAAAGGCTTATTATCCTGTATTTGCCTCAGTAATTCCATGAATTGATATTATTTTATTTATATAGGAAGCTCATGAATGTAGCATGGAGATTTGTCCACGGTAACTCTATTTATTGAAAAATAAATACTTAAGGAAATACTTGGATTACATAATTATAAACGAATTGAAAAAGTAGGTGGGCTTATATGTTAATGTTGCATAATTATAAACCAAATAAAAATGTGAGTGCAGTTGTACCAGATGACAACTTTACCTCATTAAAAATCACCAAATCAATTTATATTACCTAACAAATTTCATTACCAAGATTCCCTTGAAATTTATATAGTTATAAAATAACTAAATACACGTGGAATTGTAAACATATTGCCAACGTACATGATGTACATTACCAACTTTCTACTCTTAATGTCACATATAAGATCCATCGAGATATACACTTCATTTTTTTTAATAAAATTATGATTAATCTATTTACAATAAATGAAAGAAAAAAGAAATTGCTCAGCAGCTCCAGGCTAACAACCGGAACGATGTGAAATGGAGAAGGTGCTTGCTTCTGCTCACGGTGGTACTCAGGAGAAAACGCGTTCATTCGCTCAATTTAATGTCGATGAAAACGATTTGGTTAATATTAGAAAATGTCGCCTGATGCCATTAATGGTCAATACCATCCACCCACATCTTAAAATCATTGTGATGAGCAAGCCAATGAGAAGATGATCTGGTCGTCTGAATCTTTCCTACCTTTCCAAGGAAATGTCACCAGCGTTATCGTGGTGTAAGGAGACACAATGTTAATTATGTACCAAAAAAATTCATCCTTTTAATACACATTTGCCTACTCAGTCATCTAAATTTACACTAAATATAATTATCGTAATTGATTTAAATGCTGGATTTGCTATTCAATCTTCTGAATATACATCATTTTTAAAAATGATATAGAGTTTATTTACCTCTTCGTTCGCTTTTCGAGGAAGTGTTGCACAGATAATTTCGGGACAATTTCGAGGCTCGCGTGCGAAAAAATTTAAAAAAATAATGTTAAAAACACAATTTTCAATCTTGAAAACCTTTCTATACTTTTTACTTTCTGTCGAATAGTATGAAGTTATGAACCACATTTGTCAATATAAAATATTTCACGATCCACGTCTTATCTACGGAAGGTCCTTCAGGCTGATCTTCGTTGTCAGTGTTCAATGCAGGCTTATGATGCAGTGGTTTCAATATCTGTTGGATTTTGTAGATATTAATCTGAGGTCTTTTTGTCTTCCTTGAACTTATAGAGCCGGCAAGCCTAATAATGGCTTCTGCCTACCACGAAAATGACGAAATAAGCCTGTGAATAAATTAAGGAACGCGAAGAGGACTAAAGATGCAAATGTTTCATCAAAAATATATACGAAATTTGTTGCTGACATCAATATAGTACCTTCTCAGCCGGCAAATTGTAAACATTCACCATTCCATTATAAAAATAACAAATTGACCTGTGGACTGCTGCTTGGGGGTTTTCGCTGGAAACTGATATGCTTCAAATAGTGCACAAAACACAAAGTTAGCCTTATCATACATTTAAGCTTGCTCAGCTATCAAGAATTAGTAAATATATCAAATTACAAATGTCTGGATATGAAAATACCTGGAAACCAGATCAGTTTGGCTAATTGCAAAGGGCATAATAATGTTTCTTTCTACAACTCTACTGTTTGAACTGAAACAGGTGCATACAGGAAATAATTCCATCAATTCCGCATGACTAGATGCCTCACAGCGTCCACTAAATCCCTTGGCCCGATGATTGACATGAGCCAAATCGCCTTGCTTGTCATCTGAAAGATTGATTGATGAAAGAACCTTTTGCATCATCTGTGGTTTTATCCGTGACAGATCTTGCACTGTTACATTCATCAAAATAAATACGAAATCAGCCAAAACATTCTGCTAAAACAAGAATAGTTTCATAAGTTAGTGCTTCATCACATGAACACCCTCGTGGTAGTCCGTCCATCCCACACATTTCAATTTTTCGAGCAGGAGTTCTAAGTTTGAGGGTTTCGGTTGCTAATAACCTTGCAACTGATCCATCTTGAAATCAGTTTCATAAGTTAGTGCTCCATCACGTTCTATCAAGAAATGAGAACTGCCGGTTACAACCGCCCGCGTCTAGTCTACGCAAGTTTCTAGCTAGTCACAATTGTCACATGTAAATCATTGGATGATTATAATTCAATTGTCTAACGAAAGATTGAATGGTGTACAGTGAAGACAGGTAGACAGCAGGGGAGTTCATCTCAAAGGGAAACGCCTTATGACGTAAATATATGAACAAGGATATTATACTCTCAAGGATATGCATACATGCTGGATTCCTTGGATTGATGACGTTTTTAATAAAATTAAAAAAATGATATAGTATTTTCTAAGATTTCTTGTGGTATTTGTATCAACAACATAGGTTTAAAGTGGAAGACCACCCCAAAAATATCTTCAAAACATGATATTGACACTATGAATTTTTGGGGGGCACCATGTACGTGGACTAATTCACCCACAACTTTAAAAAATATAATGAATGATACGTTTCAAATATGATTGATGGAAGTTTCAAATAATAATTTAAAATGTATTTTTATAAAATGTGGCTATGCCGATAATAATAATTGCAAACTGAATTGAGTTATGTTTTATAAAATCTCTAAACATCATAATAGCACTCCACTGCTGCTCCTTAAGGTTCACAAGGCTTGAGGAGAACATCAACATGGACCTCTATGATGTGATATGATCATAGTACTCTTAGAGCCATTCTCTCATTTGTATTTTCATGGAGTGAGAAGCACTTAGGTTTGACATGCTCAAATTGATCCTAACATTCCACTAATTTTATCTACAAATCATCATCCCTGCAGTTTCAGTCTCCTGGCCTAGGCACTATTCCTTAGTGCTAATTTTTCCATTGCCACCAACTGTGAAATTTGGCTACCAACCCATTCATTTCCTGCATAATCCCATTGTGGTGTATAACCAATTTTGGCTTAACTGCCAAATATGGAGAGACCCTGCTACTAACCCGTTCATGTCGTTTAAACATATGCTTGTGGTTCTTTGTATATAGCCCAAAGGACCTTTTAAAACATATGTTTGTAGCAATTTTATTCATTGAAATCAACCTGAAAGCCCTTGGTGGCTTAAATGACTCCGGAAGTTTAGGACCTGAAAAACTGCCAAAAATAGTAAATTGTGCTACAATTAAGGAAACCGAAAAATTGAAATAGACAGTGTTGGGGGTCCAAGTGGAATAGGAAGGTGGCCACCAATATCCACTTGGATCATCCACTCAATTAGCATAATCTCTTCTTGGACAACCAGTAACAAATTTTATAATTGCGTGCATTAGTCACTTTAGAAGTCAGATAGTCAACCAATGAACTCAGCTAGGCCCTCAGCATTTTGATACATATCTTCTTTGAGACCCATTCTGTGTTTTATTCTAATTAATTGAATGCTTTGTAATTTTAGGCATAAGTTCTCTCATTTTTCTCTTGTGCCACTCCCATATGTTTTATATTATTGCATAAATAGCTCATATTAGAAGCTTAGGTTTCATAAAAATTTTGGTTGCCTCTTAAATATATCTTGTAGTGTCCTCGGTTCCTAGCTGGGCAATGCAACACAACTATAACAATTTAATCATAAATTAGAAATTAATTTAAAAGCACATGACTCCAATTTATCATAATTTTTCCCTGTTCTTGGAAAATATAATTAAAACGAATGCAATACTAACTTGTGGGAAATGCCAAACTATTCATCTATTATTGTTTACACTTATGGAAATATTTCATGGGAGTGTTTTTTCTCCTAGAGGCAAGTGCTAACTTATGCATGTGCTACCCTAGTATCTGAGAAAGAAATTACTTTTGAATAATTCTTACTCTAGTAGTCATACTCACCAATCTCTCTTTCTCCTCAATCCTACACAACATAGGGACTGTGTCATTTTCTACTATTCGATCCCTTAGCCTATTACCCTTGATCCCCCTTCCCTCTAGTGCTCCAATTTAGGGTGGTTATGAAATATCAACTATAGATTATATTTCTCTTTTACTCAATAATATTTGATGAACCCAATCATGGTTTTCACATGGTTTCATGGTTACAACTATGTCAATGTATACTCTCTCAAAGTTACATATGAATGATGGAATGAATGAACCACTTTCATCAAAGGTTGATAGAATCCCTTACAAGGTATGCAAGAACTCAACACTTACATGAGGAATATGTTTCCAATCATATAATTTGGAAAACAATACATAATGCACTTAAGATAAGAAAAATAACGAGGCTTGGGATAGAAATACCTTTGAACACAATAAATTTTTATTTTCTTGACATCACTTATTTTCACATTCATTGGTTCATTGATCCTATGGTGCCCCTAGTGAGTTATAGGCCAAAGTGCAACTTATAATTTTTATAATTAATATCAGTATCTTTAAAAATGATATTTAACATTCCTAACTTACCATATACTTACATGTTAGGGTCATATGCTCATATGGCGTATTACATAAATAATCACCATGATGCGCATTAGGTCTTACCATTTATGCATCATTTATGAGTAATGGTTTCCATCTTTATTTTGATTGACCATGGTGCTGTAAATAGCTTCATTTCCCCTTTTGGTTTTAGTCATGTGGTTTGGTATCCCATGAGCATGATTCTTTTAAGATATTTGAAGCGAAAAATGTGGTAAAGAAGTTTGTAGGTCTTCTTGTTGAGAATTTTCTAGTAGACATTGGGGGCTCAACTCATATGGGTTTATATAGTAAAATTGTCAAAATCTATGAGTTGATAATGCAAATGGATTGGTTGGAAACCAATGGAGATTCTTTTGAGTGTTAATTGGTGAAGGATGGTAACGTTAACGGTTTAGAAGAATCAATTGATATTCCTTGAATTAAATGAAAGGTTTCTATATGTTTATCCTATGAATGGAAGTGAACAAGTGTTTGCAAAAATGTTGTAGGATTTTTTTGATTGAACTAGACAATAACCCTTGCTTGGAGCAACATAATATGTTTTGTGGGTTGAGAGACGTATTTCCATTTTTGTTATTTGAAGTCCTTTGATGAAAAACATTGAATTCATTATCATTTCAAAGCTCGTGACAAACCATACCCAAAAAATTATAATGAATGAACACTACTAAGCATAATGGATTAAGCATCCAATTAAAGGATATGATTTATCTGAGGACCCTCATGCTTGGGGTGTCTCCATAGAAGATAACTAATGATATTTGTCAAAATGGAAGATGACATCTTTTGACTTTGATTAATACATGAACATGGATACTTTAGAGGATAGGTATACATGTTTGATTCCTTGGATTGATGCCATTTTTGAGAGTATCCTTGTTGATATATTAATAGGTATAGGTATATGAACATAGGTTTAAAGTGGATGACAACCCAAAAATTATCTTCAAAACAAGATATTGACACTATGAATTTTTTGGGGCACCATGTAGGTTGACTAATACATGGAAACTTTCATAAATCTAATGAATAATAATGTTTCAAATATAATTGATGGCAACTTCAAATATTAATTTAAAAAGTAGTTATGTAAAGTGTGGTGGTGCCGATGATGATGATGATGATGATAATAATAATAATCTCATGGATCATAAAAATATTTTCTTCTGAACAAACATGAAATATAATACTTGTTAATAATATGATAAGTAAAGCACATTTATTTTGATTATTTTTAATATGAGTTTTTATTTCCAAGATATAAGCTAATATATTCAAAATTTTATTGATAAATGTTAATCAATTTGATTAAGTAGGAGGATTAATTGTTATCTTCCCATACGTGTTCAATTCCAATAAAAAGCTATGTTCAATTCTTAATAATATAATGTTATGATGATTTGAATCTATTATTAAATTTTTATTATCAAAATTAACAAATTACGAACATATTTTCTAATAATAGTAATAATAATAATAAGAAAATTTATATTTTAATAATTATTATATATCAAACTAAGATTAAATATATTATATTATTGAAATCCTCTCCGCACACATGGACCAATAGGGAAAGTATCGGGATTACTTGCCACTACCATCGTGATGCCACCAAGTCCTGGCAGCCAGTCAGCTTGAAGCTACCTCTTATGCACCTTTTATTTTCTTCTGGGGCAATGCATTAGGGATGATGTGTCCATCTGTGTACCACTTTTGACATGTGGACCAATCAACAACTAGTGAGGGTTACTTGTCACTACAATATGCTTTACACCATGTCCCAGATCCTTGTCATCCTAGATATCATTGCATGCATGCCTTATGAAACTTCTAGGGAAACCCTTCGAGGGTGATGTGACTGGATGACATCATTCTTGTGTCATCCTTGCCACGTGATGCAACCTTAGTGTTGACACATGTCACCTAGATTTTTCCCACTAAGCCACCTGTAAATGCAAAAAACACATTCCATGTGTCCCCTGTACTAATATCATGCCGACATCATATCAAGCTAATTAAAAAGCTGCCAGTATGGGAAGAGAAAGGGGTCTTGGGCCATGTCTCTTTGTTTCTCATTGTGCCATGCTTCCTGACCCTACATCATTAAGGGCTCTTCAAAATTGGGTGGACATCACATATGTGGTTACCCATTTATTAACAATGCAACATTGAATAATGGCATTCTTGATGGATATTGATTTTGGAAAAATACATATAGGCAGAGAAGTGGATTAACTAGTTTGTTGACATTGCATACAATTAGTGAATCATTTGAGGGATCCACATTAGCCAAAGCAGAGAGTGGAGCCTTTAATTATGAAGGATGTATCTAGAGGGCTTCTAGAGATGACACAATAGAGGGATTGTGCCAAGTCATCTACTATGTTGTAGTTATGGGTGGTGCGTGCATGGAAATTGGTTACATTTCAGAGTAAAGGACCCTTGGAAATATTAGGTTGAACCTCCACTGATGGACAAGGGATAGGTTCCAGTTGGTGATGTCAGAGCCTTTATGGATGGAATTTATTGAGTATAAGGTGGAGGAGCATATTGATATGACCAAGTGGAGAGGTTGATATTGATAGAATCCATTGTTAGGATATGGTAGGTTCCATTCCTATGCTAATTAGGAGTTGGTATAGGAGGATTTGTTTGACCATCATTGGTGGCCATATATATTAAACTACTAGAAAGGTTTTTAAGCATGATTGAATACCAAGCAGGGGGTTTTGAGGAAGAAGGTGTTTGGTTACCCCTCTTAGCATTTTCCTTTTCTTCCCATGGTTGATGCATTTCACGGAGAAAACGACACTCATGGGTATAATGGCCATAAGTACCACAATATGAACATGATTTCTTTGATTGAACAAGCTTATTTGCTTGGGTACATTACCTTATTTCTAGGTTGTAGTACTCAGGTTTCCTCGATTATTGACATTGGACTATTTTCATTAGCTACCTTGGTTTCCCTAATTTTAGCACTCTATTTTCCCTTCTCCATCTTCTTTTTCTTTAAGTTAAGGAGATTTTTAATTTTTTTGCTGGGAATATAATTTACCTTGTTGGGGTGATCTATGTTGATGCATGGGAGACTATGGTCCTGCTATTGGAGGAGTTGGAGTACTTGGATGTGGAAAAAGATAATAAGGATTTTCCATTACACTATACTAGGTGGGAGTAGCAGAAGCATGCCTAGGAACATGTTGATGTGGATGGGTATATGCGTAGGATATACTAGTGCTCCCTCGTGATGCAACGTGGGAGGGATAAGAAGGTGAAATTTTTTAAGAGGTGTTGGCCATTTCCCATCTATTCTGATGGACCAGGGGAAGGTTGATGACATGAAATAGATACATTCATTCCATCAGTAGCATGGGATTCCCTTGGTGTTGAAGTGTCACCAGGGCATGGGTGTGGGGCATCAAGGATGATATAAAAGGTAACTCAACAATAAATATCTTATATTTTATTGGATGACCTTCATATGTGCACTTCCTTGGTCTAGGGGGGTGTTGAAGTGACATATTTAGTAATGGGAGAAATGAAATTATTTAGGAAACAATTTGTGAAGGAACGATCATTGATTTCTATAGATTTACACAGGCTCCATAATATATGCCACTCCTGAATGTGATTAGTTATGTGATTGGTAGTGATTTGGTGACATAAGGTCAAAATCTTAATGCCTATACATGGGGAATATGTATCTAGAAGTAAGATAAGAAATCATTCACAATAGTGGTGAACACTTGGTAGGTGCCATGGGGCTAGTCAACATACCATTTCACAGGAGCACCTATCAGTGTGCATTGAAAGAGATGAAGGAAGAACAAATCCTTGGTTATGGAGTTGGAAGAGCAACACATGTGGAAGGATCAAATGTGGTTAGCAGGGTCTTCTTTTGGATTACCCTCAAACTTGGGGATAGTTTAGAGAAGTTTGGTTGGCATGTAGGCCATTCAAAATCATGCAAAAGAGGATCAATTATTGGTTGGCTCAAATCAAGGAGATTCAAACTAGCCATAAACAAAATAAAAGGTTGAGTTGCATACATTGTGGTGGTCATTCCTATATTGTTTCCATTGGTGGGACCCATGTTATTTATGCCGTTAACACCATAATTACTTCCATTGTTAGCACCTACATTAGGGTTGATACCTTCCATACTGGTAATAGTTTGGGGTATTTTGGACACCTAATCCGATAGGGTTGGTGTGCATGAATTCAAATAATTATAGAAGTCTAAGCGACCTCTTGGAATATGAAAACCAAGGGTTAAAAAACCATGTATTAATATGTAAACCTTGGGAATAGAATGTAATCACATGAGTTATCTAAATTATTCATATCTACTTTGTGTGTGTTTAACATGGTATTAGAGCAACTTCCTTCCTATCCTGCTTAATTGTGTGAAAGCCACAAGTTTTGTTGCCTCAATATGGGCACCCTCACTGATATTGCACCTTTTATCTCCATGTCAGTTCTTCCTGTTTGAACTACACTTGAGCGTTCTATCTATTATGTTTTCCTTATTGTAGACCTAATGCACCTAATTACTCCTTCGCCTAGTTTTGTCATAGCTCTGACAAAATATTCACTTGCATGCTTGTAAGTTCTCTATTTTGCATGATTAGGATGCACTGGCATTTGATGCCTCCTCGAATCACATGCCCATTTCTCTCCCATGTCATTTTAAACACAAGAAATGCATAGTACTCTTCTCACGCATTGATTTTGTTCCTCAACTTGGTTTTGTTTCCTCTACCTGTGGTGTTACCTCTTAGTCTTTATATATCTAAATGTAGTTTAGAAAGATAATGGTTTCACCTAGTGTGGAAATGTATGCAGAGGTGAAGAATGTCAATATTTTATTTTCATTTTTTTTAGGAAATCCTTTGCATTGAAAACTTGTAGGACTTTATGCTTCGAATTTTGGTGTTGTTTAACACAACATATTATATGTTTGGATGTGTAAAAAATGTCTAAATGATTGATTATTTTTGTAACTATGCTTGCATTGTAAGCTGATAGAAAAATCCAATGGTAATATTATGTAAGCTATTGTAGAATGGACATGGGAAGGTCCAGAGAATTCATGAATATGAGGTGTTTGTGATTATACCAAATTGAGTCAAAAGAAAGGAGCTATACTACTTCCTTTTTATTTCTTGTTTTGAGTAATTAGAGGAGTTAGTTACAGTGAGATGGAATCACGTAGCTAATCTGGAACATATTCAAAATGAACTATAGTGATAATGTTTGGCGACCTTAGGCACAAGATGAAAGGAATTTCCAAGAAACTTCAATGTTGTTATGATTAGAAGTATTGTCAATAACAACATTGGATGAGTCAAGGAAGAAGTAATGCATGGTTTTGTGTGTTCTTTCCCTCAATTTCATAGAATTTGTCACTCTACACTACATCATTTTATTGGTTATAGAAATCATACTTGTATTCAAAAGGGGAGAGATATAGTTCCCTCTTCACATTTTACTTTCCCTTTCCATAGTTATCTCAATATTTTTGGAAGGAGATTCCTATGCTTTATGGTCAATTCTTGAAATAACCTCTTGACTTCCTCAAAAGAGAACTTAACAATGACGTAAAAAAATAAAGCATATGTCTAATTCTTTCCATCTTTATTTTGATTGACTGTAAGGCTATAAATAGATTTATTTCCCCTTAGGTTTTACTCATGTGGTATAGTATCCCATGAGCGTGACACTTTTAATCTATTTGAAATGACATATGCAATAAAGAATTTTGTAGGTCCTCTTGTCAAAAATTTTCTAGTAGACATTAGGGGTCGAACTCATATGAGTCTATATAGAAAAGTGGTCAAAACTTATGACTTGATAATGGGCATGGATTGGTTGGAAACGCATATGCTTATTTTGAGTGTCATATAGTGAAGAATGGTAATGTTAATGGTTTAGAATAATAAATTGATATTTGTATAATTAAATGAAAGGTTTTCGTGTGTTTATCCTATAAATGAAAGTGAACATGTGTTTGCAGAAATGTTGTAGGATTTATTCGATTGGACTAAACAATAACCCTTCGTTGGAACAACATAGTATGTTGTGTGTTTTGAAATATTGATTTCCTCATTTGTTACTTGAAATGCATTTGATGAAAAACATTGACTTAATGAATGAATGAACACTCCTAAGCATAATGGATTAAGCATACAATTAAAGGATATGCTTTATTTGAGGATGGTCATGCTTGGTGTGTCTCCATAGAGAAAACTAGTGATCTTAGGAAAAATGAAAGATGTTATCTTTTGATTTTGCAATGGTTATTAATATATGAACAAGGAGATTATATTGTCAAGGATATGCATACAAGCTAGATTCCTTGGATTGATGATGTTTTGAATAAAATAAAAAAAGGATATAGTAGTTTCTAAGATTGCTTTTGGTATTCGTATCAACAACGTGGGTTTAAAGTGGAAGGCCACCCCAAAAATATCTTCAAAACATGATATTGAGACTATGAATTTTTGTGGGGCACTATGTACATGGACTAATTCCCCCACAACATTAAAAAATATAATGAACGATATGTTTCAAATAGGATTGATGGAAGTTTCAAATAATAATTTAAAATGTAGTTTTGTAAAATGTGGTAGTATCAATAATAATAATTGCAGAATGAATTGAGTTATGTTATATAAAATTTCTAAACATTAGAATAGCACTCCACTACTACTCCATAAGGTTCGCAAGGCTTGAGGAGAACATCAACATGGATCTCTATGATGTGATATGATCATAGTACTCTCAGAGACATTCTCTCATTTGTATTTTCATGGAGTGAGAAGCACTTAGGTTTGACTTACTCAGATTGATCCTAACATTCCACTAATTTTATCTGCAGATCATCATCCTTGCAGTTTTAGTCTCCTAGCCTGGGCACTATTCCTTAGTGCTAATTTTTCCATTGCCACCAGTTTTGAAATTTGGCTACCAACCCATTCATTTCCTCCATAATCCCATTGTGGCGTATAACCAATTTTGGTTTAGTTGCCAAATATGGAGAGACCCTGCTGCTGACCCATTCATGTCATTTAAACATATGCTTGTGGTTCTTCGTATATTGCCTAAAGGACCTTTTAAAACATATGTTCGTAGCAATTTTCTTCATTGAACTCAACCTGAAATCCCGTGGTTGCTTAACACTCAAGACCATTGCAAAACTGGTCATGGGTGCCCATTTATATGATAACCCCTAGGGATAAATCACCATGCATTATTCTTCTATGCTTGTGATCATATAATGCACAAAAAAGGAAGTCCAATCACTTTACCTTAGCCCTTGACCTTTCTTTTGGAATTATGTGTCCATTGCGGGTCCCTCTTTTAATAATGCACCAATCCGAAGCCTCCCAGGAATACGTGTCATCATGGGTCCTTCATTGTGAATAGAGGCCTCTCAAATAGAAACCAGGATTACTTGTCAGTGCCAACTGACATTCCTCTATGTCCCCCTGCTCCGTAAGCCTAACCTTTTACTTGTGTCCCACTAGGCCACTTGTAAGTGCCGAAAGTAGATGCCATGTGTCCCTTGTGCTAACATCATGATGATGTCTTCAAAAGCCAATTAAAAATTCGACGGTATGGAGAGAAAAAGGGGTCTTGGGCCATGTCCCTTTGTTGCTCATTATGCAACATTTCTTGAACCTACATCATTCTGGGCTCTTCCAAGTTTTGTTGCACTTGGCTCTTCTAGAGAAGGACCTTTGATATTTGTTGTCCCATGGGGTCTCCCATTGTAGTTCTTTTGCCAATCATCGCCTCTATCCACATTGCTTCCTTTAGGAATTACATCATCCTGAAGGTTCACATTTGTGCACATATTGGGTGCTTTCGGGAAATTCTTCTGAGGGTGATGTGGATGTGGGCATCCCCTTACACATCTCTCTTGAGCTTATAATTCATCCTCCGCCACTTGTGTTCCAGCTCCACAATGTCCTCCTAGAGCCTAATCATCCCAAGACTTTATAATAAATTCTCCTTTGTCACATATGGGTCGATCTCTTGAGGTGATGTGTCTGCAACTTCTGCCCAACCACCAAACATGCTACCAATTTTAGAGAATGCCAACACCAATCCTAGCTTTGGCCTAAATGTTTGACCCTTGGGTCTGCAACTTTTGACTGGTGATAAATTTTGATCTAAAAGGCCTTTCTCGCATTTCAACGCACCGTTGGAAAGCTCTTTCTAAGAACTTTCCAACTAGGCTATTTTTAAATTCATATGATCTAGTCTTTTGAGGTTGAAATTCCTTCAAATCCATGAACTGTAAAACCATCATAGCTATAATATTAATAACTCCTACGATAGACCTTCTATTATGATGGTTCTCTAATAAAGGCTGCAAAGACCATAGGTCTCCCACTGAATACATATTAATAGCGAATACAAAATACTAACTGGTGGCTGCATCACAAAGGCCATTACCAGAGATTTGACATATTTCACTCCAGAATACATATAAACCGCCATTACAAAACATTCTCATAAGGTGGTTCAGGCTGCATCACAAAGGCCATTACCGGAGATTTTGATCATGTCACTGAAAGGTGGCTGAGTATATTGGGCTTTGTTGATGATGAATTCTGAAATAATTTTGTATGCGGCTTCAGTGAAATGTATTCCATCCCAACTCATGGCTCTTTCTGGATTTGAGCATGCTAACACTCCTGGTGTCCCACACGTATGCATGATATCAAAATTAAAAAGTTCTCCAGTTCCACAGCAAGACTGAAATGTATTAGCGGTAAAACCTACATCATTTCAACATTGTCATTACACTACACTAATCCAATCCAAAATGTATTTGAGTTTATTAACCGAATCCAAAATTTCCGTACGTACCGTATGCTGCATGGTTCTTGATTATTTCCATAAACATATTATAGTAGTCCACATACACCAATATGGCGTGTGGATATTGAATCCTTAGCTGCTCTAGTGTCTCCTGCAACGCTGTGTTATGATCCTGGGAGAGTTGATTATATGATGCTAGGCATCCATTTTCATCATAATCGGAGTTCCTCGGATAGGGGTATAGAGTAAGTATGGCGGGCAAACATCCCAGAGGTGGCATTCCTTGGACAAATATGTACTCACTCAATTCCAATTTAATATAAAAAAAATTCAAAAAAGAAAAACTCATTCACCGCCTAAATAAAAGAAAACCGTAATTATGCTATGAGAGGGTTATTGATATGCAGAAAGAAATAAGAGATATTATGTGGGGTTTAATTAAAATCAATTACCTGCATAGCTTTCTGAATCTTGGCTATGATAAGAGGAGTAAAGCCCCTTATCATAGAATGAGTGATGATATTGAACTTATATTTATAGATCACACTCTATATATTCCGGAAATGTCCAAAGGAATTTCATTGAGTGACTTCATTGATGGGATGCAAATAAAAGAATTTTTATTGAGTGACTTCATTGAATGGCTTAGAGTAGATAAATCAATGGGATGCAAATAAAGAAGAAGAATTGTTGACAATGAAATTACCTATTTTGGCAACTCTCTTTCTTAAATATTTTTATATTGTGTATTACATTCAAAGATTTTACAATTTTATGTTGTATAAAAGGAAGTGAGCAAGTTTGATCTCTCTGGTTAAGTTTCACCTCCCAATTATAGATATTTAATTACAATAGTCTTCTAAACTATTTTGAAATCTTTTATTATGTAGTTTATTATTTTAAATCTAAAGCTATTAGCATAGTGCTCAAAATTTGTAGAAATAACTAATTAGACATAAAGTAAACATAATAACTCTTTCAACTCCCCTACCATCATCTTTGACAATTTCTCCCAGTAATAAGAAATTGATTCTAAAGCTCATTGATTCAGGCTATCCCTATAATGTGGGCAATGATTCCCTCTATTACTCTATTTTTGAGTCTCGACACTGTAGTTGTAAATAGGAAAAACTTATAGGTGAAACCCTATAGATTATCCACCCTCCATCTTGAAAATTTTGAAACACTTCACGTTGCTCCAAAGTTGTTTGAAGCTGACAGGTTCATGTTGGATAGTTGAACTTCCCATTGTGCGAAAGATTGATGGATCATATTAAATAGTGGTAGCAATATGCTATGAACACCAATAGCAGTATCAAATAATAATAGTAATAATGGAAACATTGACAACATTCATGTAATGAGGAAGATGAGTGTTAGTAATTTCCAAATAAGGTATCGATGCCAAAAAAAAATTTAGTGACTTTTAGAATGTTGTGTCATAATGGATATTAGTGTGCTAGAGATTATGGAAGATGTAGTTAATTATGAGGGTGAGGTGATTAGAAGATTAGCAATGTAATAGTGAGGAGAATCACCCCATGTTCCCTGACCCCCTCCTCCCAACTAAAGGAACATGTTGTCCTTGCAATGAAAAATGAATTAGGAAGTACTAAAGTAATTTCAATCATGAAAAAATACTAAAGTAATTGTGAAAAAGGTTTCTAGACTTTTCCATTCCCAAGGAGATCAACTTGACCCACTTGTGTATCTAGACACCTAGGGGCTTGAGAAGTTAGGAAACTTATACAATAATGGAACCCTAGTGTCTGACCAAATTTATCCTATCTTGTGTGTGCGATTGAGCTTCTAGCCCCGAAAAATCATTTTTTGTGCTTATAATTTTTTGTTTCTATCCTTGATCTGTCTGAGCTCTCTGTTTAATAGCTAGATTTGGTCAAGATTCATTTTATTTTGCTTGATTTCTTTACATTTTTTGTCCTTCATTGGGAGAGGGTTTTTGACTTGTATTGGGCATTGATCTTCTTGTTTTTTGCTGATCTATTAGAGATCTATTGGATCTATTTATTTTTGTTGTTGTTAGTTTCCAATCTCTATTAGATCTGAGCCATTTCTTATGCATTCGTTGGGATCTTCTATTTCTTGTGTTCTCCCATAAGTTCAGTCTCTTTCGGGATGTGTGGGCTAGGATGGATCAATCTCTATGGAAAAGGAGGTGGATTTACTTGAGGGGTATTCTCTTCCTTTTCCTCTTCAAGTTCTTAAGGTCGAGATGGAGGTTGGTTATCTCGAAGCGCCCTTCCAGACCTAAGGTTGATTTCTTAGATCTCCATAGCATAGGAAGCATAAGGTGTCTCTCCACTGTAGACTTGTTGTGCTTGCTTGTTATTCCGGTTCAGATTGGGTTGAGCATGCATTTGAGGTTGCTTGGTTGGAGTGTAATGAGTGAGTTGTGGTTGAGGTGGAGGTGGAGGCAGTAAAGCAAGAGGTTGGTTAAGTTGAGGCCTCCACCGATGCGATGGGTTATTCCATTTAGGAGGTTGAGAAACATATGGTTGAAATGGTTAATTGACATTTTGGGGAGGATATTGAGGGGCATAAAGCTAAGAAGTAGGTGTGGACTGTGATGGATGAGGGGAATAGTACTAGGGTGGTAGGGGTGCATTCTGGTAGGGATGGTATCAAGAGTAAGATGCACCTTGCATGCCCTGCTGGTATGGACAAGGTCCTTGAGGCCTCCTTTGATTTATAAAGCAGAGATTCTCAGCCCAACCGTTTGGCCCTTGGTATACAAATTTTAAACCAAGAAAAGAAGGGAATTTATCCGTGGCATAGTTTTCCTCACATACTGAGCAGACCTCTATGACATTTAATGAGCATTCATTTCTGTGTTTCCTTTTAGTGCATTTAGGGCAGAAAATAACTAGGGTTCTCTATGCTTCCTCTCGTTTCATCTTGATCTGCATGGTATCAATTTGCAAAGAAAATGCATGCACAATTTCACTTTTAAAGTCTTCCAACATTTTCCTAATCTCATTCTTGATTGATGTTGTGGAAGGGGAGGAACTGATCAAGCCTTGACTAGCCCTACCCTTCTTTCTAGCGGCCCTAGACTGAATTTTGAACAATGTTTTGATGCCATCATAGGATAACTGATAGGTATCTCCTCCAAACAACATGTTGATGTTTTCCAGCATGTCCTCCCTAATCCCTCAGAGAATAACTAGCTTGAGTGATTTAGGATCAAGGGTGCATCTGGCCCTCCTATATCTGAGTTTAAATCTCTCCTCATAGTCTTTCAAGGATTCATCATGTCCAAGAGTCATCCTAAAGATTTATTCGTTGGTTTATTTGGACCTACAGTAGTCTCTGCACTTGTTATTAAAGGCTTGTTGAATTTGAGCCCACGTTGTGATGTTATCCCCAGGCAAACCCATAAACTAGCACAAGGGTATATGGGTGTTACACTAAAATTTGTCACCATGACTATCTGCAGTTAGTATGGCTCCATCAACAGTCATATTATCCTCCTTGGCAAGCCTTATACCTCTGCTCTCCATGTCAAACTTCAAGAAAGAGAGAAAGTCTTTAAAAATCATGTATATCTCTGGGTACGCAGGTTCTCTCTACCTTACCTACGTGTACGCACTCCAAGTTCATTATACTTGCGTACTTGCATGCTTTGTATGTCAAGGGTTGGGTGTGTACCCCTGTAAAGGTCAAAAGGCGCGAGTTTCATCTTAAAAAGTTACTTGTGGTCATTTATAGAGCATTCTAGAAGATTGTTTGACGTGTATTGAGCGCCTCCAGATGGTTCATGCATCCCTATGAAAGAGGAACTTATCCCATCAAGAGAGGAGCTACCCCATCCAACAGAGGGAGTATCCCATTGATGTTGGACCTGAATGACTTCCTCTAGAACACTATAAATACAGGCATTGGGCCAGAGGAGGGGAG
>APFE030772419.1:0-12901 GCA_000404065.3 Pinus taeda | reverse complement strand
CACGTGAAGGTGAGAGCTTATATGACCCCAAAAACGGTCCATCATTGGCATGGGACTAACCACTGACGCGCACCCACAAAATCCATTTCCAATGAGGCACAATCACTCACATGCATACATGCACACAACTAACAAACATAGGGTGCACACAAACATACACATATCCACAAACATTACACATTCACTCACAAGGTGACATGTTCAGACATGACTTACTATGAACTTTAGAATTAACATTATTTTGTGCATGTAATTAAGATTGAGTATTAAATTATGAGGATGATAATTACATTTATTTTATAAGTTAATTGATATGATATTAAAATTAATAAGTATTTTTTTATTATAATTGAAACAATGATTATGAACTTTAGAATTAACATTATTTTGTGCATGTAATTAAGATTGAGTATTAAATTATGAGGATGATAATTACATTTATTTTATAAGTTAATTGATATGATATTAAAATTAACAAGTATTTTTTTATTATAATTGAAACAATGATTATCATTAACGAATGTTTAGATTAATGTCTTCCATATTGTATTAGAATTAGAATTAACATTATTTTGTGCATGTAATTAAGATTTTAGTATTAAATAATTAATTAATATGTGTAAAGTATTAAATAATTAATATGTGTTATTACAAATTGATGCTATTGTAAATATTATGTTATTTTTTTCCTTTGTAAGAGATTTGAACTTTTGAGTTTCATGGTTTGCATAATACTTTATAAATCATTAATTGAGTTGTATTGGGCATTTTTTAACTATATTGTAACATGTATATTATTTTTCATTTTAAAATGATAAATTAATATTATCAATATTCTAAAAAATTTTGATTAAAAAAATTAAAAATAAAAACAAATAAAAATAGATCAAATAAATAAATGAAAATAAAAATAGTAAAAACAAAAATAATAATAAAATAATGAATAATAGAAATTAAAATTATAAATAGTTTCAACCAATGTATTTACTAGTTAATATTTTAAATTAATTTATTTGGAATTAATATTCATAATAATATATGTATATATAAAATATTGATAAGAAATGTTATAATCATATAAATAAATATTTAAGGCTCTATTCATACAAATGTACTCTAACAAATATAATAAATAAATATTCATACGAAGAATACAATTAAAAATAACACATACAAATGTAGAAAAGAATAGATTCATACACAAAGAATACATTCATACACATACAAAGAATACAATTAAATAAGACACATATAAATGTAGTAAAGAATAATAGATCCATACAGACAAAGAATACACCCATACACATACAAAGAATACAAGTAACTGAGACACATGCAAATGTAGCAAAGAATAGATCCATACACATACAAAGAATACAAGTAAACATACAAATGCAGCAAAGAATAGATACATACACATACAAAAAAATACAAGTAAACAAATCACATACAAATATAGCAAAGAATAGATTCACACACACACAAAGAATATATTCCTACACGTACAGAGAATACAAGTAAACAAGACATACAAATGTAGCAAATAATAGATCCATATACACACACAGAATATATTCCTACACATATAGAGAATACAAGTAAACAAGAACAAGACACATACAAATGTAGCAAATAATAGATCCATATACACACAAAGAATATATTCCTACACATATAGAGAATGCAAGTAAACAAGACACATACAAATGTAGCAAAGAATAGATCTATACACATAAAAAATACATCCATACACATACAAAGAATAAATTTATACACATACAAAGAATACAATTAAGCAAGACACATACAAATGTAGCAAAGTATAGATCAATACACACATAAAGAATACATCCATACACATACAAAGAATACAAGTAAACATGACATATACACATATAGCAAAGAATAGATTCATACACACATAAAGAATACATTCCTACCAATAAAAAGAACACAAGTGAATAAAACACATACAAATGTAGCAAAGAATAGATCCATACACACATAAAGAATACATCTATACACATACAAAGAATACAAGTAAACCAGACACATACAAATGTAGCAAAGAATAGATCCATACACATAGAAATAATACATCTATATACATACAAAGAAATACAAGTAAACTAGACACATACAAATGTAGCAAAGAATAGATCCATACACATAGAAAGAATACATCTATATACATACAAAGAAATACAAGTAAACTAGACACATACAAATGCAGCAAAGAATAGATTCATACGCATAAAGAATACAAGTAAATAATATACACACAAGTAAATATCTTATTCAATAACACATACCAAAATAAAAATCTCAACAAAAAAAATCTAACTATCTAAATCGAGCTAAGAAAAACACTATTTCATTTCTTAAAATAATACATTCTTGTAGATACAGAATAAAAAATCCAAAGCGTACATTATAACCCAAATGCATTCATATATATATATATATATATAAGCATTCAAGAATATATTTATAGTATATAAATAATAAAACCAATACACAAACATTGTACAAATATAGATGATAAAAATATTTAATTATTAAATACTTAAATTAATAAATTTATTATTTGATTTATAAAAATATCAATGTAAATATTAGATTTTTATAGATGAATGTAATATTAAATTATATATATATTTAGGGAGGAAATATATAATTATAATCCTAAAAATACTTGTAATAAAATCATAAGTTAAAGATAAAAAATAAAAATAAAAATCAAATCAAAAACTTGAAAAATTCAAAATCAAAACTCAAAAAAAACAAAATAGAAATTAAAAAGTATATATAAATATAGGGTATAATTGTTATATAATTTATGTGAATAAGAGTGATTTTCTATTTGTGTTTATGTGAGAAAGATGTTTAAAACATTGAAAAAATGTTAAATAATTTATGTAAATAAGAGTGATTTTGTCATTTATATGTATGTGGAGAAGATGTTTAAAACATTGAAAAAATGTTAAATAGTTTATGTGAATAAAAAATATAATTTATGTTATAATAAAGGAATATATTTGTGTTTGTGCATATTGGAGTAACGCTAAACTAAAGATCATGAAAACCATGAGCACAAGGAACACAACTCAAAGGAGGGTTACAATTTAACCTTCCTAAGAGCCTTTTGGAGGGGTTGAATTCCCCTCCACAAAAAATAAAGCCTACTCTTTTTATTAATGATAGTTTGTGTTCATGTCAATTCTTTGATGGGCCCATCTAAACAAAAAATATATACAAATTGTTCTAATTACAACATTATAAAACACAAATAGATAATGTCTTCCACTGGGACCAACTTGGTATTGATAAATTTTCTGCAATATACAACATTGAAATGATATTGTTAGCATACAAACCCTTGTAACAACTTGTAATATAATAAAATACAAGATTCATATAGCAAATTCATAAAAAGTTATATATAGTATCATAAACACAATACATTAAGGGAAAAACATTAATACAATATTATTATGCAAAGCCATACAAGCATGATATAATTTACCAATTTAATATAATAGCAATGAAAGTTAAGGAAGAGGGAAAATGACTTGCATAACACTTGTTCAACCATTTGAAAGTTGTTTGACTAAAAAGATGTTTGAAATAATAATTAAATAGTTTCATTAGAGAAAATCAGGGAGTCAAGATGAAGGAGCATCTACAAATTGAAGAGATGCAAGTTTAGTGTAGAGTGTGAAGTGAAACTTAATTACTAGAGGTGCACTACAATGAATATGTGCATAAAAAGAAGTTAGTGATTTGAAATGAAGTGTGAGAGCTATTTGCAATGATGTGTGAAAGTGGTGACAAGAGCAAGAACAATGTGCACTTAAATGTGAATATGATAAGAAAAACAAGTATGGCAAGTAAGATTTGCAACAAGTATTCGGTCTGATAGTTATATGGCCATTAGGTGCATCACGTTTTGTATGTTTGGGAGCTCTGGATTTTAACTGAGCAGACAAGACCTTAGCAGACTTAGCAGACTCATCCATGAATACAAGGACATAGGTAATCCAGCGTTTCAGGGAGTTATTTAATACGGGGTTTAGAGCAAACGATCTAAACAAAGTGTTTGCCATGTAATCCATTTAAAAACACCGGGATCTACCTAATCGAGGGCTTAGAAGACCCATCTAATTCGTCAAGAAGCACAGAGACTTCTCTAATACAGAGCTTAGAGCAAACAATATAAACAAAAAAAATTGGTCGCCATGTAATTCATTTAAAAACACCAGGACCTAGGCTTAGAACATCACATCTGATCAAGTCAGGCACACTAATCCAAGGTTAAGCAAACCCATCTAAAAAAACATAGGGACCCATCTAATCCATCTAAAAACATAGAGGCCGATCTAACCATTATAGGTACAGGAACCTATGTAGTCCATGTTTAGCACAGGCTCGTATGAAAAAATGGGGAGATATCTAACCCATCTAAAAAAAATGGGGGACTGACCTGTAAAAAATATAGCAACCTACCAAACCTGAATTTAGCATAGACCCATGTTAACTAAATTTGTACTGTAATTCAGGGTTTAGCAGGGCCCCATCTAAAAAGTCAGGGACCTGTACAATCAAGTGTTTAGCACAAACCCATCGAAAACTACAGGCACTATCCAGTACTTAGCACAGACCCATTTTAAAAAACGACCCACCTAACCTAGAGTTTAGCCCAGATCCATCTAAATAACCAGGATCTGTAATGTGTCTTGAGATTTTAAGATGCATACATGAACTCGGCAGCTATCAAATATTAGAATTCAAACATAAAGGAAACATTAAGGTTCACAACTTCCAACTGGAACTGAATATCAAAGCTATGAGTTTGTGCTAACTTCATAAGGCATTGAAAATTATGAAATAACACGTGAAGCCCACTAGGGAAAAACCTTAAGTTCGGAATCTTACACAAGCCCAGTAAGACCATTCGCAGAACTATCCTTCGGAATCTTACCGGATATAGCCTGCAGGTTTTTATAGTGATCCGGAGGCATCACATTATATGCGGGTTCCTAGAATCCAGGATTAAAAGACTGGAAGCAGAGGCATAGAATTATAAGTGAGTGAAAAACAGAAACAAAATTCAATAAAGGTGGGAGACGAGATAATATAGAATTAAGTCTCAGCAACATTCCGACTGCATAGGGTCAGAGATATGGATCTTGGATGTGCAAGGATCATTGCCTAGTTACTTTATATAGATACAAGTCTCGATCAAAACTGAGATTTGGGGGCATTTCATTATCCAGATGCCAAATAGACCAGACCAAGCTCCACAGCAGATTTGATTTATTTCCAGAGATGCATTGAAAGGCTACACTTGGTCATTCAGATATGGAGATTTGTATCGAAAATTTGAGGCATAGGCTCCAAAGACTCAACAAAAACCAAGAAATACTCGTGGAATTAAAGACTAAAATTAAAGAAGACTAAGCACATATCGATATTAACGCATCTGATACTATAAAAGAAACCCACGAAACCCTGTCCTGGGAAGGACGGGTGAGCACCCTCACGGAGTCAGCAAAGAACTCTGAGAAAATGTCGACGAAGACAGTCAATTTATTTTCATAGCGGGCGCGGGCCACTCCCGGAAGGAAAAAGGCTACCAACACGCATATCATGACTCTTAGTACTGTGTATCATAACCAAGTTATTCTCACCAACGTTTTCTTTCAATGTTTTTGAACCCACTAAAGCCCCATTGCTCTGGTTTTCCACGAAATTCATAATCTGAATTGTCAAAGCACTGAGAACGAGAGCATTTCCCGGCACCCAAAAACGACAAGGGTGACTTGGATGCAAGTTTACATTAGTTTGGTTTCCGGTGGCTTGTTTATTTTGAAACTAGTGAATATTTCATGTTTTTGAAAACTATTGCGTGGGAGAAGAGACTGGTATAATATTAGACTCCCCTTCACTAGTCAAAATCATACCTACAATTCTAAGGTATTTAAGTAGTGATTGGGTGTTGATACAAGGACAAGTATCTCTGAACTCTGAGAGATCTCGGTCCAAATTTCTGTGATTCATGGGATATAACACTCTAAGTTTAGTATGTTACGGGCGTGGGAAGGTAGTTTTGACCCAAGTGTTTTTTTTTTTTTTTTTAATGTTGTGAGTAATAGCGCTCTAAATTTTCACATAACTAAATTGTGAGGGCAGAGCTATTCAGTTGGATGTCTGACCAACTTCGGTCCATTTCAGGATTCTTGTTATTCCCCAGTCACTGCCCTGAGACATTTAAGATTTCATATTAGCGTAGAGCTATAGTACATTGTGTGCATGATGTCAGGAACCTTGTAGATAGGCCACCAGCAGTTGCTATGTATGTCTTTCTAGTGGCTGACTTATTTCAGCGTTGCGTACTGCCACCACCCAGACACTGTTTTGGGTATACTATATAGCATTGTTATTAATTTTATGCATGGATGTTAAAGATACGCCCGGGAAATTCAATTTCCAGGACTCATTATTTTAATGGGAAAAATCCTACCCCATCAACTTATATCCATGGACCTGTGTACTTTATGTAAAAGTACTGAAATGTAACTTTGAAGGGTGTCCATTTGGTGAGAACCTGTTACAAAATATTCTACGCAAAATATTTGGGCTGCTGGGGTGAGTTTTAAAATCATATATGATAAATCTAACAGAAAATTCCTCTATGATAAAGAAGTAAGGAAAACCTCTATGATAGATCTAACAGAAAATTCCTTTTAACAAGTTCATTAAGGTTATGTGACCTGAATAACAGCGTAATAATAACAAACGAGAGTAGAGGTATATAAAACTCTTTATCATTTAAATGGAAACACATTTTAGGAAGAGAATAAATTAGAATGATGAGAAATAATTTGAATATACAAACCCTAGAAATAAGTAAGAGAGAATATCATAAGAGAAGAATATGGTTCGATACTTGAAGGATATTTTCTACTTCACGATGAGTTTTGATGTTGAGACAACATAAGACTTCTTCACTTGATTAAACCCTCGTACTGAAGCCCTAAAAATAATTTATGCCAGAAAACCCTCAGGAAGAAACCATCCAATCAAAACATCAAGAATAAATTCAAATTGAAAAAACCCTTATATTATCTGGAAATGAAACCCTCAGAGGATGAATAGAAATTGCAAGAGTCATGAGTTTGAATTTCTGGAAGTCGTTGTGCTCCTACTTATCTTATATATCAAACTTTGAACCAGGTTTTACCTCTGCAAAGACCTTTTAACTGAATGTGGGTGTTGTTTCAGAGTTCCCTCTTTGACCTTTTAACTGAATGTGGGTGTTGTTTCAGAGTTCCCTCTTTGATTCTATAGAAGAACTTTGAAAGACACCGAATATATTGATAGCCATCGTAATGTCTAGAGAAATTTTTTAGTTTAAATCAGTAAACGCTTTATGAAATAAATGATAGAAAATTTGAAAAAACAAAATTTAAGTTCAATTTGCTAAATCCTTTAATAAAATAACTATCAACAGAATTATGAATTTACTGTCGAATTGAAAACAATGTTGATGAACCTAGTTCACTGAAAAACAAAGGGCAGTCGACAAACCAGAGAAGAAAACCTAAAATTCCCAAACCCTAACCACCACGAGAAATTTTCTATCCATAGAGAAGAAGCACGTTGACAATTGACAAGTTGAACGGGAAGTCGATCAAAAGAGAAGGAAGTATGATCCATATATGTCCTTCAAATTTCCTTGAGTTATCTGGGTCGTCCATCCGTGACCCCATCACATGGGAAGGTCAGAGAAAATCACTACATGTGAGGTTTAAAATCATATGCATACGTCCATTCCCATGAAGGAAATGAATAGAATCGTTCCTATTAGGAATCCCAGTAACTGGGCAAGTTCACCTAGTACCGCCATGATTAAGAGGGAAATGATAAATCAAAATTGATCAGCGACTTCATCACATTAAAGTGTCATAAGATTTGGGTCGGTACCCAAATGTACATTAAGGCTGGAACAGAGTAACAATGACTCAAGGTCAAGTTGGTTAAGCCAGAGCCAGAGCCCCATCCATACACAGCCCTTTTAAACCAATTAATGGGAATCAAGTCATGAACGATCCATGGTTTTAGCCTATATTCTAGCAATGCTGGAAATTCCAGTGGAATGGTTTTTTAATCCTAATGAACTAAACCCCAAAAACAGAGATAATAGTTGTGTTAAACTAGTCCACAAAGCAGCGAGTGAAAGAAATGCGGGTTCATCTATTTAATGCATCCATGAGAGACAAATCCATTAATGCATACCTGGATTCCATGTTTTCATCCCTGGACGGTTTGAAGAATCGCAACGACAACGCCCATCTCCTTCTGTTCTTCCATGAATTAGGATTTTATAGCTGAAGAGTTGAAATAAAACAAAATAATGAGTAAAGCCAGCCCAAAACAGAGATCAGAGGAAATGCTAGAATGAAAAGAAAGTACACTAGGCAGAGAGATCATTCATATATATTAATAGTGAGATATGAGATATCTCTGTGGGAAAAAAAGCTGAGAGAGCTCACTCACCTAACAACCATTGAACAGTTTTGTTTTTTTTCTTGTGACAGATATTTGCACCTTCCAAGAATGATCCAGGCGTCTCCCTGCAAAAATATGATCCAGGACCTGTAATCTATTCCAACCTCCTCCATCCAGCATTGACAGCACTAACTGAGACTCAACCAGACTCAGACTCTGAGACTCAACCAGACTCAGACTCCGACTCAGACACATACCTACACCGACTCAGACTCACCCAGACCATCCAAACAAAAACAAACCAGCAATCACACAGACATATCAGTTCAGCGCAGATGATGAAAGGAGGAGGAGGAAGATAACTGTTGCAACGGGGTTAGATTTTATATATACAGAGCTTCTTTCACCGACCTCCAACGGATTCATAATTCGTAGAGTCCCTCTAGAATCATCCTGGAACACGTTTGAATTTTAATTAAATCATGGCTTTTAAGAGCGTTTTTCAATTTTAATTAAATCATTCTTTTTCAAAGATATTTGTAGAGTCTTTCTAGAATCATCCTGGAACGCAATGCATTACTCACGATTTTGAATTTTATTTAAACTTTATTTTAAACCTGTTCCCATACAACCTGCTTTATACCGAAGAAAGCTATGTGGCTGCTCACGGTATCTTTTGTCAGACCTGGGCTCTATTCACATTAGAGCTCTGGGCTTACCACACGCGCGTCTCTTTAAAACAGTTCGCAAACGCCGGTCCCAGAGACATCTTATCCCAGTTTTATTTCAAATTAATATATGCCTAGATACCTCCTAAAAACTTCTTTTATTTCAAATTAATATATGCCTTCACACGGAGGTCCGAGTCTCTTTTATTTATTTAAAAAAAAAAAAATTAATATCAAAATATTTTTTAATTTAATGTTTTATCGGTTAATTTGTATTAACATAAATAAATAATGTTTTTTAGGTTTGTTTTGTATTTTATTTATATGTGAAAAGGGTTAAATTTTGAAGTAAATATTTCATTTTAATTAAAAGTTGTATGTGTAAATATATTTTGTAGTTACGAATATGAAAAAAAAATAGTTTATATAATTTATAAATAAAATATTTGGAAAAAATAAGTTAATTGATAATATCATAATTCTAGTAAAACATATTTAAATTTTTTTTGAAAAACACATACACATATTTTTCATAGCTTTTTACTCACAATGCTATTAAAATCTTAAACCAATCTTTTAATCGTCATTCCTTAAACTAATATTTTAATTACCATTTAACATGAGCCAATTTTGTTTTTATTATTATTATTATTTATAAATGAAAAGTATTCTTTCAGATTTCTAGATATAAGATAAATATATCAAATATCTAATACTTTTTCATTTTAAAATAGTAATTATAAAATTTAGAATATAATGATAAATTAATAAAAACAATGAAGATTTGTAATATGATGATACTCAAAATATAATAATGATAATTATTATATTAAATAATAATAATACTTAAAATAACAATATAATAATGATAGTAAAATCAATTATTATTCTATTATTTTTATTTTTATTATTATTTAGAATATAATAATAAATTAATAAAAATAATGATAATTGTAGTTTACATGGAAAACTATCTAATACTATACAACTATAGTAATAACATAAAAACTTCCAAATAATTATAATTTTTCCAATAGATTTAAAATAGTGTTTATGCTTATGATGTTGAATGCCTTAGAAGACAACTATAGTGGCCTTGTTCTTTATGGAGATATAAAACACATATGGGGATGGGATGGATTAGAATAGGAGGTTTTAGAAAAATCTCTCATTCCAAACTAATCAATTTCTAAAACCAAAGTGATTGTACATAAATTCTACCAATAACAATGTTATGCTCTTATAATATTCATGTAGTTCTCCTTCATCTCACATTTCCACATGTATGAACATGCTCACACCATAATCTTCTCCAAACCATTCTTGCCTACAAGTAAGGTTGAAATAATATCCATTTCATCAAGTAATTACACCCACCTTTCCATGTGTATCTTTCTAGCTTGCTTGATTACATTGTAAACCATATTCCCTAAGCAAAGTGTATGTCTTGATGTGAGTGGTCATAAGCAAGATAACTAATTTGTATTGGATGACTTCCGCTTCATACTTGGTCACCCATCCGTTCTTGGTAGCTATAATCTTGCTTCATGCATTAGTTTGTGATGGTTTACAACTACCTATCCATTTTTACTAGTTGTCATCTTGGCCCATGCGTTAGCTTAGGATTGTTTTGTAACTATTGATACTTATAAATGTCACCGTGAAACTAGCTTGCTTAAAACAAACACTTTATTTCCAATCAACCAAGTTCATTTTCACTCAACAAATATGCAAGGGAACACCAACTACCCTTATATTGCTAGAAACACAACAATCCACGTTGCACATAGAGTTAAAAGCACAAAAGCATAAGTCTCTTCATAACCACTTAATGCTGAGAGTTTTTAAAAATGAGTAGAGAAGTAGGATTCACTATACATACCTAACTGGGGGTTTCTTATATTGGATCAAAAAACCATATTCTCCTATTATATATTCCTATAGTGTATCTCTTTAGAGACAACTGATTCTTTGTTATGGCACATTATGGATACATTGTGGCACATTGAAGAAAGCATCGGATGGTTGAATGCCTTGCCATAAACATTAGCAAGAATGGAACTGCCAGGAATTGGACACTTTCAAGTCCCATAAACCTTAAATTCCTCAACTTAAAATGGATGCTTCGCGGTGGAGAAAGCTAAATCTACAAGGTATGATATTTGTAAGTAGTTGAAGCGGAGCAATTTTCTGGGAAGATATTCGCAAACTTTTGGTGATTACTTTTGTACATTATACCACCAAATATTAATTCTCTCACATATATCTTCTCTAAATTAAGAACATAATTCTCTCACATATATATTCTCTAAATTAAGAACACAATCCCTCTAATTGGTAGAGGTATTAATTTCATCATCTCTCATTCACTTTTCTGCTATCATAATCGTTGGCAGCATTCAGTTATGGTCCGTGGAATACATGAACACAGATAGAGCTGGATAGGCATAGGCAGCCGGAGCTACAGTTGAGAATTGGCCCTAGAGGAGGCACCAGAGTAAGTAGCAGAGGCATTGGCCCCAGAGGAAGCACTGGAGTAAGCCGTACAAGGTCTCTTTACAGAATTGAATCCCTAGACACAGATCATTGAAACAAGTATTGTGTAGAATAATTTCATCAATACATTTGCCTAATAACGAGTACTCTAGAATAATTCCATCAATGCATTCACATAAATCTACTGCAAATGCATAATAATGAGTACTCTGTCAAAAATTCTCTGATGTCATTTAAATTATTAAAATTAATTTAATTTAATGGGATCTATCGACTTGGCAGAGCAATAAACCAGAGAAAGTGAGCAAGAATTTGTCGATCCCCTGATGCTTGAAACATTTACTACATTGAGAACAATGGTAAAAGGTGCAGCCATTATTTTATATTGGTATGAAAAGAATTCAAAAGGATCCAAAGCTTTTCTTTTAATTTTGCTGGGTAATGGAGGTTTTAATTTTCTTTTAATTTGGATCCATTAAACGTTCATACAACTTTTTTAAAACTGGTAAAATTCTATACATCATGTTATTTTAATTAAATAAGTTTTACCTAGCAGCAAACGTTAATTACTAAATGTGTTATGCAAATAATGTTAGAATGGTAGGTAATCTATACTTTGTAGTAGAAGTATTTAAAATCTACTGGAGACCCAAATTAACTATCTATGATTTATTATCATTTTTTTAAGAGAACAAAATATTTTGGTCTATTGAATGCAAAGGCAATGAAGGGAGGGGTTTAAGGTTGAGTGAACTCAAAATAGCCATAAAAGTTGAATATAACTTTTAGGAATGAAGTTATTGTTTTTTTTATTAAGGGTTGCGGGTTGGTGTGGGTGTGGACTTCAGTGGCATGGTTACTTTGTTCACTAGCCAGTGCTCTAGAAGATTGGAACACATAGTGGGAAACCATTTAAATTCAATCTAACTACTAAATCACTATATAGATATCATAAAATATAGTTGGCCTACTAGAAACTTCTTGCAATTAAAATTTGCAAGAAAGTGACCCGTTAAAATTCCCTCGCGGGAAAGCCAAAAAAAATGAAAATAATCATAAAATCTAATTGGACTTGTAAGTTAGTATTTATTCATTCCACCAACAACACACACTGGACAAAATAATGCTTTTTGATTTAGACACATCAAAATAAAATTGGGTATGAGCAAGAATTAACCGATAATTTGGAAGCTTTCTTTAGTCAAGTTGTAGTTGGTTTCGATGAT
>APFE030772418.1:344368-358961 GCA_000404065.3 Pinus taeda | reverse complement strand
TGGTATATCCCCACTTGGTTGGGTGATGAATGTATGTATTGAGTCTTTTGGTGATAGGAAGGTCATTTATGATATATAGAGTCATGTTCTTCTTATAGAACATATTTTGCAGACCTTGCTTACAGTCAGGGGAGTTTGAGCATGAACAACACTATATAGCAGAGCAGATATTTCAAAAAGAGCATTATCAGATTGGAGCACCATGGAATATACAAAGGGGGAGTTCATTCAGAGACTTCAACAGATCTCGTTTATAGTCAAGGAGAGCATGTTCTTAGGGGGAGCATAATCCTTTGTCGTTGATGTCAAAGGGGGAGAGTGACTTGGTGTTGTTGCCATCAAGTCCAAAGGGGGAGATTGTTGGCATTATAATGCATGTGTTGTACTTGATGGCAACCCTCTCATAGAAGATCATCTCACTTGTATACATTCAGATGAAAATACAAATATCAGATGTGACAGAGTGCATGGGTTACCGGACAGCAAAAAGGGATCAGATGACAGTTCACAAATAAGATTTGCCATCAAGTCCAAAGGGGGAGATTTTTGGCATTATGAGACAAGTGTTGTCCTTGATGGCAAATCACTCAGATGATAAATTATAGTGCAGAGAAAAGTTCACGCACTTTCATGAAGAGAAAAGTTCCTTTCATGCAGAGAAAATTTCAAGCACTTTCATGCAGAGAAAAGTTCCTCTCATACAGAGAAAATTTCATGCACTTTCATGCTGAGAAAAGTTCCTTTCATGTAGAGAAAAGTTCACGCACTTTCATGAAGAGAAAAGTTCCTTTCATGCAGAGAAACGTTGACGCACTTTCATGCAGAGAAAAGTTCCTTTCATGCAGAGAAAAGTTCACGCACTTTCATACAGAGAAAATTGCACGCACTTTCATGTAGATAAAAGCACACGCACATGGGAAATCTTATTGTTGGTTCATGGTATTAGTCCGACAGTTTTTGATCCTATGGTTTTGGTCCGTGGTATTCCATACAAAAGAGTTGAACCCAAGTATTGGGTTCGGGGTATTGTTTCTCAATGGTTTTGGACCATGGTATTGAGTAAGGCCTAAGACTATAAAAGGAGAAGAAGGTCATAAGTTAAATGTATGGGAAAAGACTTGAATATCTGATGTAGTATGAGAAACAATATGCAGGATATGGGTTATGATGCATTGCTTGATCTGAGCTAAGGAGGGATCTCACCGGTTGATGGAGAACAAGATCTAAGGATAGATCAGGATCAAATGGTTTGAAATGAATCATCTTTATATGGTTTTATCATGGATAGACTAGATCTGAATTATTGATGCATGTTTTATTGTACGCATGTTATGATCTGGTTATGTCTGATGTCTGAAATAGCCGCAAAGTCATGATTGAATATGTATAGATCTATGCACGGGTTGGCTTTGGCGAAAGCGCGTATATACGTGGGTTTGATTCATTGTAGTAGTGTATACATAATGAAGTATGATGTTTGAAGTTGCAGTTGGGTTTGATTGTTATTGCAGAGTTCTGTAGTCTGCCCTGTGTTCTGGTGACTGTGTTGTTGACAAGGTTTTAGTGTTTCAGTGATTCAGAAATTGATGATGCTAGTATTGATTGTTTTGTGCTTCAATGATATTGATGGGTCCAGTATGAAATTTGGATGAAATGTGGCCTTCATATTATAGTGTTGTGCTTCAGGAGTATCCAGTCTGAAAATGTATGAAATGTGGTACCTGGAGGAAGAAAGAGAAGGCTGTTGCCTTCTGTAGGTCAACACCTATGTACTAGTACATTAGCTAGTACAAGAGCTAAGGGGGTGGTGGCTCCCTTCTAGTAGCAGCTGGAGAACGAGTAAAGGTTGGAGCATTTCAGTAGGCCAGCACCTACGTTCTAGTAAGTGGATCGGCTAGTACAAGAGCTAAGGGGGGTTGTAGCTCCCTTCCAGGAGAGTTTGGAGAATGAGAGAAGGTTGTAGCCTTCTCAAGGTAGAAGCCTGCATACTGGTATAAGACTGCACCAGTACAGAACTATTGTAAAAGAATTTTCCTATTAAAAGAAGATAGAGACGACTTGTAGCAGGTGGTTTTCACCCACATTGAGTTTCCACCTTATATCATGGTGTTCATGTGTGCTTATTGTGTGTGATGACCCGTTCTGTTTTACTGCACCTACTTACTATACATATGGTTAAAGGAGTTCTGATGCACTAACTAAAGATCAACATTTAATGGATTAATTGAATCATAAGTATTCTGGATATACGCTAGTTGTAGTTGCGTATACACGCGGGTTCCCTTAATTGAAGTAGCGTATATGTATCTAAGTATGGAAATGAAAAAGTTTTATTGATTTGATAATATTGATTCACCCCCTCCCCCTCTCAGTATTATTTCCAGCACGAATGTCGATGAAACAGATGATCTAGTTCCTGTGATTGGAACAATCCTATGCTCAATGCAGGGAGGCAAAAATTGGTCAAAGACACTCAAAGGTGTGTTCCTTCCATGGGTCAGGGTGTGTCAAGTTGCAGAAGTCAAGGGGATGCAAGTTTTATTTTGTAGATGTCATGGTCAAAAGTTGGCTTAACACAAGTCCAAGTGAAGCTGGCTCAAGGCCAAAAGGTGCAAATGGTCAAAATGCAATGTAGTAGTACAACTCAACACGAAGGAGCCTCTAGGGTATAAGGCCAAAACAAAGCAAAGAAGCAAAGAGAAATGAGTCTTCATCGCATAAGTCATGGCGAGACTATAGAGGACTTCTGATCCTAATCAAATAAATGCAGCATGGGCAACAAAAGTTAGTGAGGTGCTAACTATGATGCCCATGAAAAGGATGGCTCTACCATCGTGCCATGATTTTAAAATCGGTGAGTGAAGATGGTTTGCGAACCATAACATGATGGGATTGACCCTATGGCAAGTGTATCGACAAATGGAGGCTAGTATGTATAATGCAACGGAAAAATGGCTTCCCTAAACTATATTCTAGTGAGAAAACGATACCTGCCATGATGGGTTAGCAGTCATCGAACCGTCTCGAAACTATTGAGAAAGCGTCCAAAATGTCCTGAAAATCAAATCATTCTCGACATTCCAAGTTCCCAAGTTAAAAGTTACATGAGACAAAACAAAATCAAGTTTTGAAAAAAACTGACATTTTCAAAGCTTATAAAATAGTTTTTTGACTCACTATTATCACCGTTTGACTTGAGAGCACAAGGAGTGATGAAAAAGGAGCAAGCTTTGCCATTCACTAAATTCGACTATTCAAATCTTCCCAAAATCACCAGGTAACCCTTAAAATCATCTTGCATTCATTTGTGATTGTTTTTAAAAAAATTAATTCAAGTTTTGCCATCGAATTTATGTCAAAAAAAATTTCGCAGCATATACGCGGGTTGGATATATGAAACCTGCATATACGCAGGCCCTAGACATGATTGTGTATGAAATGGACCCGTATATACGTCGTCAAAACTTAAAAACGAAAAACTAATAGTTTAAAATTTTTTTTCCTTTAGGATGCCAGACACTTGGAGGGAAAGAGAGCATGCCTTAGTGGATGATGAGGTTATGAATGATTCTAATGGTCTGAAAGCCTTAAGAGGATGTGGCTAAGGTTCTTCAAAATGACAAACATGAAAGAAAACACACGCTTGCTTGAAATGCTTATTCACTACTAGAGCATCGAGGATGGCTCATTCATGATCGATCAAATGCCACTCAAGATAGAGATTGAGAATGTTTATTTCATCATTGGCCTTTCCCAAAGGGGAGAGGTAGTACATTTCATGGGTAGATCACAAGGTAGCCTCTCTATCGAGGACTATGTGCATATCTATTGCCCGGGTCATCCAGAAAAGATTGGAAGTCAAATTCCAATCAAGCACATGGAGAGTTTATCATTGAGGATCATCCTGTTCACTATAGCTATAGTGAATGGATCAACTTCCTTACACCAAGTTTCATGATTTTCCATGAGCTTGGTGGTAGACTGTCTCACCACAATATTTGATTGGTGTACTCCTCTTCTCACCAACTTGAAGAGCTAGCTTACTTCTATCAAGAAGGAGCAGACCAAAAACTTTGGATATGGATCTATTTTGTGCTCTTTCTTCTTTGAGAGGGTCCCAACACTCCATCCTAGAGTATCAGTTTCGATCAGCATCCCACGAGACCAACAGATGGGTAGGTGGGCTAACCTGATGAAACGACTAGGAGGTGGGGACGTTCCACAAACTCCGTTCAACGATGACTTCTTCTCTTGGTGGGAGAATTAGATCATTGCAATGGATAATTACCCTTATGACCATTTGGACTTCTGAGGAGATCCTGATCTAGCATTACCACCACAGGTGGCATGGGGCAATATAGGTAACAAATGTTTTTGATTTTATGATTTTTTATGATTTTTCAAATAAAAAAATGAACTTTGAAAAATATTTTTGATAGGATTGAAATGACTAATATGATGATCATGTTCTAGATATTGGGCCAGTATGACCAGATGGGTTCCCATGGCATGGACGTCATGGCCGAGGTTCCAAAGAGGTGGCTGCTGACGCAGAGCGACTCATACACACCGTTCGGTGGCACTTGGTGAGACTAACTCACTAAGTATCGATGGAGGCTGTAGAGGATCTCCCTATAGACATGCAGTGTCATGTGGTTGGCATGCCACAAGACTGGGTTTCCACTCTTAGGCGTGTGGCCAAAGCAGTAGTTGCATACTTAACCACTCATCCTAAGACGGGGCATTAGATGTACTGGACATGATTATGGGCATTTGAGTCCCCATTTTTGTATATTATTTTGGACACACTTATGTACACCCGAGATATTTTATGATATATTAATATATATATTATATATTATATATATATTATATAATATATTATATATATTATATATTATATTATATATAATATATATATTATATTATATATATACAGTTTCGACTTTTTTGATGCTTGATTTTATTGTTATGAATGAATGATGTGCTAGTCTAAAGCTTGATTAGCGATAGAATCTGCTAACCACTTACGAGATCTTGGAATGTGCAAATAATTAATGTAAATAAATGATCTTTGCAACAACCTCACCATTAAATACTGGAAATATAAACATGGATCCGTTACCCGATAAATGTTATTCAATTGTGACACTATCAGTTGTGAATCAAAATAGACTACCAATGACTCGATTCCATAAGAAATTGCTTCAGATAGTAAATTACTGACAGTAGTATACTCAGCCATATTATTTGAAGTGGGACCAATGCATACTCCCCTTGACACCATCAACTGACCAGTTGGATAGTAGATTACCCAAGCTATAGAAGCGAGGTTTCAAGTGTTCCGACTAGCACCATCAACGAATCCAAAATATACCAAGTCATCCATCAACACCTACCACAACAGACCAAAAAGTTTTGATATCAAAAAACTCCCGATGAGATATGTACAAAAATGAAAAATGTACAAAGAAGCCATTGCCTAACTGCTAAACAAAATACTTCTTAAGTTAGAGCCCATCAGGGGGCTCCGCTAGCTTACTCCTAGAGATTTTTATAGGTACAGTCATCGAACCAATCAATATATTACCTTCGGTAAAAAAATTGTGTTGGAGCCAAAGGAACCATACAAACATCGCTAGTAGGCAAATTGGAGGACTTAGACTCGACTTCATGTAAAGGAGGACAGAAATATAAACGGTGATGTAAATCTTCCAAAGGTAGATATATAGTCGTCATTGCTTTGAATACCACTTCGTCGGATGGAAAAACAATATCCAAGCAATCCAACACAGAAGTGGAATTAAGGGTCCCAGTATGAGCCACATCACCATCTAGCTCTTTTTCTGAAGAAGGAGCGAGATTGTCATTTATAAAGTTATTAATAAATTCATATCTAAGATCAACTACAGACATAAGAGATTCAATTCCACCCACCTTCCCTTCATCTGATGTGGTCGTGGAAGAAGGTAAGGTCCCAGGATCTGAAAAATAGTGAGTTTGAACAAACTCTTTTCGTAAAGTCTCCTTGGAGGATGAAATTGTGTCTATTCTAGCTATAGGAGGGGGAAGATCAAAAGTACCCATCAATGAAGAGTACTCCTAGATTCTCAGTAGGAAAACAAGGGTTATCCACTAAGGGAATAGTAGATTCTGAAGTTGCTAGAGGATCGACTGGAGAATAATCCAATTGAACAACATTAACAATTTTCCCCTCATGAGGAAAGAAAATGACACAAAATAGAGTCGAAACAATGTTATCCATTTCATATATCTAGTTCCTTCCTAAGAGGAGATTGTAATCTAGGTTAGCATTAATGACTTCTACTTCGATATTAACGACCTTTCCTCCAACACATATAGGGAAGGCTGGGATAATCCCGTATGACCTATGAGAATGACCATCAAATGCTATCAAGCGGGTAGGTGAAGGAACAATTGAAGGAAATCTAATGGCCTTCAACCATGACATAGACATGACGCACGTGAAATCTCCCTCATCTATAACTGTCCGAAAAATATCAGTTTTCTGATATGTATACTTTATCTAGAAAGCCATATGATGAGGAAGTCCCTTTTTGACATTATACATATCAAAAGTCAGAGCTAAAGAATTATTTGGATCCACTACCCCCATTGTCAAAAGCAAGGAACTTCTTGGAGCAGGACATGACTAGAGCACCTCTAAAGCAGACATAGGACATGGACTCTGAGCCAGATCCTCAATAATGGAGTAATTCTAGGTTTCCCTAAGATTAGGGTTGATAGTCACGCATTTAGTGGAACCTTTTGGTATCTGAGGTATAGTCTCAACAAAGGGTCGCTCAATACGAAGTGAGTTGGTAGTTTCGGGAACTAATTTATCCTTGGATGTTTCACCTTCACCATAATCACATGATTGTGTGGTGACATTAACATTAGAACCCATCATGAAAACATTTGACGATTTACCCTCTTCTTGGTTGCCCCTTAAAAAGGTACCAGGATTTGAATTTGCGCCAGCAAGCATCTGTTGCCCTTGGGGAAAAGGGCTGGTTAACACAGCTTGAGAGCTAGAAGTCCCTTACTACCCTAACAAGCACTGAGCATCTTGAATTTTTTGGGCAAAGATGAGTTAAATGGTCCCCAATGCATAACTTGCATGGAAACTTGACTTTCTTTTTAGACTCGTTTCCACCCCCACTAGCATTATTTTCAGGGTTGTTTGTGTCAGCCTTCCCATATTGACTCTTTTTCTTACCTCATCCTTTCTTTTTCCCATTCGAATTTTGATTTCCTTTGGGATTGGAAGAATGGATGGCATTTACGGAAGAGGGTTGAGAAGACGAAGGGTTAGACAATGTGACCTAATTGGTAGGAGTAGTTTGTAAAGAAAACTATTGCAATTGGCTCAATAGGTTCACTGCATTAGTGTCTACAGATCCAAGGATACCATCCACATGGGGACCTGGCTTCGACTTTGCTATATCAACCTTGGTCCTAGGAGCATCAAGCAAGATATTTTGTAGAATCCCAGACTGAGAGTAAATCAATTCTAACTATTGGGCCCTAAAAATAGCTTGCTCCTCAGAATATACTCCAAACAGAGAGACATCGTTAGAGATCTTAGGTTGTAAATATTTCAAAAACCACTCGAGACAGTATTCATGAGGAATTTGGGCTTTAATGAACCTCTTTCTCCATCTCCATCCCTGAATATGATAAGAAATGTGAGTTGTCGTATCCTGATGAAAATTGGCCAGAAGTTCAGTTCAGGCATCATAATGTGTAGGAAACTAGAAATGATTTAGGAAAATGTTAGCCAAATCGGTGAAAGATGTAAAGCTGCCCCTAGCAACTCTATATACCAATTGGCTGCATTGCTAGTTAAGGTGCATTGAAAAAGTCTCAACCTAATCAAGTCATTGATGAGGGAGTTTGATGAGCACCACAAATGGAATGTGGTTACATGGTCGCCTAGGTCTTCACCACCCTTCCCCTCAAACTTTGGAATGTCCGAAGGGAGTTTGGTTGGGAACGAAAGCTAGTTCAAATTATATTTGATTGTATCATTTGTTAATTTCGTGAGATTTGGCAAATTCAACGTTGCCAGAAAAGGAAGCCTAAGAGGACCTTGGGGATTCCACCCAGATTGGGCAGGTTTCCCAATGTTCTGAAAATATTGGCTTGGATTTTGGAAAGCATCAGGCTACTTGAAGTAACCAACACAACCAGCTGAACCAAAAGGCGAACCTTGTGATCCAGCAAAACTCAGAGTTTGACCAACTCCGGCCGAAAAACCTCCATAACCAATGAAGCTGCCTCCTAAAGGATTATAAGGAGTTGATAACCCTAGATAAGGATTCCAAGAAGAAGCTAAAGGAGGAATACTTCGAAATGAACTAATTGTGGAGTATGAACTATTCCCTTGTTGGCCGAAAAACAGATTCCTAGTTCCTGTGCCACTAACCGTAGGGTTAGTCCAACCTTGAAAGGGATTGTTGCCCTGTCTTGTAGAAGAAAAAGGCATAGATCCTATCATTGGGTTGGAATGTGGTATATGACCACTTCCAAAAGGAAAAACCTGAAATAAAGTTGACCCACCCATCATGGATGGGGAGGCACTAAATGGAACTGACGGAATCCCCTGTGAATGGGTGCTAAATGGGAAAAATTCAAAACTAGATGCATTGGCTTGGGAATTTCCACTTGTAGAAGGAATGGAGGTAGACCCAACTAAGGATGTGCTAGAAAAAGACCCAAATAAAGATGTAGAGGGGATGGAAATAGTTCCTCCCCCTTGTGCTATTGTTGGAGTCTACATGGTTGTAGCACTCTTGGTAGAAGCCATGATTCCAGTGGTGGTCATCAAAGGTAAGTGCATAATATGACCTGGACTTGATGGTCTATGCATCAAAGTCCCAAAGTATTGTAATACATCTAGATGATTAGAAGGTAGAGGAGAATTCGGAGCCGCTAATGACTCTGGGAGTTTTTCTACCTCATTGTTATCTCCAATTGAAAGAGAACTCAAGAAAGAACTAGGGTGTTCCTCTCTAGTTCTACGAAAGTACCAGGCCTATCCTACACACTAATGCCCCCGAAGAAGGCTCTAAACTTGGTGGTGAAAGACCACGAAGTATTCGAGACTACCTAGGTGATTGGTCAACCACTTTGAATTTTTTATTAAGATCTAATTAAAGAATCAAGAAGAAATGAAAGCTAGGACAACTAAGAACATAGAGCACACACTAAAAAGTCCCTAAAAGATGTCAGCCAATCAAAAAACTTTCAAGTATTTCTGCTCCAGGTGATGAGGACTGAACACCAAAATACAAGAAAGTGAAGTAAGGGGCCTTCTGAAGATATTCTAGGATAATGACGGGCCAGTCCTACTAGCAAAGGTAACAGACGAAGTTACACTGACCTCCTAACAATAGCCTTTGCTGGTGCAAGCCCCCAAGCTTCACAGGGGTGCCCTCCAGAAGTACCGTTGAGAGATACAATGTTGACCTCAGGTGCCACGAGATTCCCCTCTGCAGCCACCTGTGTAGATTACTAGGAGAAGAATCTAAGGTTACCAACTCGCATCAGAAGCCAGGCGGAACAGTCTTGAGGTAAGATCTGACAAGTAGGAGAGGGGGTATCTCTCTTCCTTATCTTCAAAAACCCTTGTGCTTAACTCCTAGATCCAGACCTTTCCTAGTCTTCCTAATGCTATTCGATTTGCACTCACTATTCAAACTTCTAAGTTTGACAGTTTTAAAGTGGCCTTGGAGAGTTTTCTCTCCACTCACCTAATCCAAGGCCCTAAAATATCCTAAAACTTGTTGGTGTGTCTAAATTGACACTATAAAGAAGTTCTAGTATATTTTAATTAGCACTTGTTTTTAAATGGGTTGTTCTTAAGTCAAGGGATAAGTGGAAATGAAACTTGTGGTGTTTTAATGCAAAAGAAATTAATAAAAACCAAACTATATGCAAATGCACTCATTTTGTTCTTCGATGAAAGAAATTTCTACTAGGTTCTAAGGAACTTCTAAGAAAGCAATAAATTTTTCTTTTATTTTCTTTTAACAAGTTTCAGACACGCAAAAATTAACAAAACTATGGATGCCCTAAAAAGATGCACAAACTATCCTAATGCAATAAGTATATGTCGATGCAAAACTAAAGACTACTCTAAAGCAAAGAATGAAAGTAATTTGTTTATCACTTCTAATTAGCCACGTAAGATGCTTAGATAGAATATAAGTTGCTAATGCTCATTTTCATCCAAACACTAAAAGCAAATCGTAAGAAAAACAAAAATGTACTTTCACTCGCAAAAAGAAATAAATCAAAACAAGGCCAAAGAAAGCAAAAACCAAGTTTTCAAGAATTTTCTTCAAAAGCAAGTGTTGGACACCTAATCCTCAATGGGTTAGTGTGGAAGCCGAATGGACAAAAGGAGTCCAAGAGACCTTGGGATGTGAAACCCAACGCTCACAACATGTACTATAAATGTAAATCATTTGTTAATAAAAATTGTACTCTCATGTTTTATCTTTCCTATCTGTTGCCGCCCATGTGTGTTTAACATGGTATCAGAGCAGGCGATCTCCTACCCTGCTCAAGTGTGAGCCATCTATTTCTGTGGCCTTTGCAAACCAATTCTCTCCTCGTGATTATACTTTTCTGAGCATTTCTTAGAATAGGGGTTGTTACCTCTATCAACGTTGCCATTCCTCTGTTGTGAATAGTCCTGGCCCTCCGCGACTTAAATTCTTATTCTGATATCCTATCAGCCATATTTTAGCTGCATTCTCTGTGCACACTAACCAATAGAGAATCCTGGCAGCTTTGACGCTTCCACTAACCCGAAAGCATCATTATTCCCCTGTGACTCATTATTATTCCACTGGCCTGTTCCTTCTGCTATGCTGCTCCTATAGCTACTCCATCTGCATACAAAACACTGCTCTTGGCATTTACTCAACCTGTGCAGCTCCATGCCTTGAACGAATTGCTACAGATACATTTGCAGATTCCACTGGTCTTCGACAGAGTGATGAAAATTTGAATGTAATTGCTAGAAACGGGTCCTACAGGAATTCGAGGGGTCATTCAGAGTACCCTTGAGAAGAGTTTGGAGCTTCCTCTGAGAAATCAAAAGATGTATGGCAACAACCTTTGGTAAGACCAGACAGGGCTCCACCGGAGGAGCCAAGAGGGACATCAATACGATCTGACAGAGATGTGGGCAAGTCTGCTTGAAAACTTGAACAAGCACAATGTAATGTAATGCGATGTGCATATTCACATAAATATGCACTGTGAATAGAGTAGGAAATCACATATACAAATGAAATTCTCTTGAAGCTACAAATAGTTCTCTGAAGCTTCTGGCATAAACAAATTTTGGAAATGATAACGGGTGATTGAATTATGTAGATTCATATTTTCTTGTAGATATTCAACACACAGATAAAACACCATGTCATAAGAAGTGAAATTCTCGGAGAGATTTCTTCAGAATTTGTAAATTCATTAATGCTCAGATGAGTCGACAGAATGAATGTACTCAGTCTCTGTCATCCATCAAATTCTTGATGCAGGAAACAAAGATTTATTTTTCAGAATGAGAAAAGCTACATTGCTCAGCAATTTTTCACCTAAGGAATGAGTCAGATCTGAAGGTCGACATTCTGATACTTGGTTGGCCATTCTGTATAATACACCCTCTTTACCTGTAAAGTCTCTCCTTCAGAAAATCTGAGAGAGAATGATTCACTGCATTTTTCGGTGTTGCTACGGGGTGTGTATAGTGATGCCATGACCTGCGAGAGCCAGTGCTATCATGTATACAGCACAAATAGTAGAGTAAAAAATAATTGGGCATTTCAAACTTGTTCTCTTCTAGGCATTGCAGAGTCCACCTATATGTTTGAATCTGCCATGGTGCATTGAGTTTTATGTGGTGCATTGGATATCAAAGTCTTTTTAATGATTTTTGGTGGCATTTATCGTCTCATACTAAAGGCAAAGTGACCGAGAGATTTTAATATCATTGCCACAATAGGAGTTTGTTTTCTGGTATGTGCATTGCTGGCATTGAAATTTCCATGGAGACCATGCTAGTTGTGCATTAAAATTTCTTCAAAAGTTGTGTCAGATGGTCCATTGGAATGTTGCATTGAATGATGATGAAAGGAGTGGAATAATCGATGGTTTCAAGGGATGCATTGAACACTGTGAAGAAGAGGATGTTCTAGTTATATGAAACCCATGAGGAAGTGGTTGCTGGCTGCTGAACTGAAGATCAATAGTTTCATGATTATTTCCTGGTTCCGAGGTTAATGAGGCTGTGTACTAGCTCTTCCCTTTATCTATTAAAATAGTTAATGGCTGCTAGCATCTACAACATCATTGTGTAAATTCAAAACATGTATTTCAGTGAAGAGTGAAGAAGTTTGTGGTTGCTACACTTGTTATTTATGCTTACTGGGTCTAAAGTTGATATCAAATTAAAATTTTGAAGTTCTTCCACAAGTATTTGTCCAATATATTATATATTTACATGAACCAACAACAAGGAATGCACCACCTCTGCTGAACGTAGCTATGATACCCTTCTGCGTGGAGTTTATTCTGACATTGTGGGGGCCACGGAACACTGTACTATTGACTAATATAAGCCAGAGGACCAGCACTGTACAGTTTTCTAAGTATTTGTACATGTAAATAGGTCTATCATTTTTGTTTGAGTGTGCTAGAGACTCATTCCAATGCCTACGACCTGAGCAAGTGTTGGAGCAGCATTCTGGGTCTGAAAGTCCTTGCTGGAATTTACTCTCATTGCTTATCTTCATTGCCAGAAAGTGGCAAGATTAGAAAATTGTGTTATAATTGTTGAAGTTTTGATAGCCATCATTTCTCATTTGAAAGTGAAGGAGTATTTAAAGGATCCAAGCAAGTTTGCAGTTGCTGCTGCCCCAGCTGTGTTATTAAAACTCATTATAGTCTCTGTCTACATATATATGCATTGATTCCTTGATTCATTTGCTGCATATTTATAAAGGATATTGCTATGTACTGTGAGTGGGTATTACTTTTCTGCACTGAGTAGTAGCTGTGATCATTTTTTAAGGTGTAAATCTGACATTAAAAAAAAAATGGCTAGAATCAGTGAAGTATTAGAGTTCCTCAAAACTCTCATATTGTCTACTAATCATGATACACTAAAAGTTAGCAAAGTTTCTCTCACATACATTCAAGTTTGTCTACAAAATTCACAAGAGAAAATTGATTTTTTGCAGCTCAAATCTCAGCTATAGCAAGAAGAATTAAAACGGAGGAGTCATTTTGAACCTGTTTCTGTTCAGAACAATGAAGCGAACTCCCATAAACAGCAAGACAACATTGTTGAAGTTCATTCAAAGCCAGTGCCCAATAAAGCAACAGTTGTACATGCAAATGAAGAAACTTAGTCTGCACTTCCCAATCCCATCATCAGACCTTGGGAACAACTTGTCCACAACAAGCACAGAACTGGTCTTGGATATGACAAGGACTTGTGCTTTCATATTCCATACTACACCAAGCCCATTAAATTTCAGAGTGCTGGATTCATTCATGACAGTTCACCTCAAGCTATTCCAGACTCTGCCCCTCTTCCATAGCAACAAAAACAACAACAACAACAAATTGTGAAATGCCAACGATATAACCAAGTTGGCCATTTGAAAGATCATTGTTTTAATATTCATCCATGTAAGCACTATCATAAAACCACCCATTCTTCACACGGATGCTTCAGAAACAAACGTCCTGCAAGAACAAAGATTCATCTTGGATGGATCGCTTCTTGGCAATGGGCATCAACAGCCAAGAAGATATTCCAAACACATGTCAGAACTTGTTTGAGATTATTGAACAATCTTGTAGTTCCATCATCTCACCTTGTATTTGACAGGGGGGGAAATTATGGTCATCTACAAGCTTCAAAGCCACATCAAGCGAGCCTGAGCCACAACCTGCCACACCAATTTAAGAGTTGTAGCCAAAAACAAAGATGCCCGTGAACATGCCTTCAGTTGGAAATCTAGGACACTTCCTCTAGCAAAAGACTTCAGATTCTTTCCAGTTTCAGAAGCATTTGAGGAACAAAATTGAGAACACTTCCTCTAGCAGAAGACTCCAACTTTTTGCCAGTTTTGGAAGAGTTCCAGGAATTGCATTAAGCATTCCAGAGTTGTTGGTCATCCTTATACCATCACAGGTTGAGACTTCCCTTTTCAAGTTGAAGTTCTCCCTTTTATGCGAGGTGAGACCTCCCTTTCATGGTTGAAGGTTTCCCTCTTCAAAACAATTGGAGCACTTCCTCTAGCAGAAGACTTCAGCTTCTTGCCAGTTTTGGAAGAGTTCTAGGAACTGCATTAAGCGTTCCAGTGTTGGTGGTCATCCTTAAACCACCGCCCTTTATACCAACATTTTAGAGAGTACATGCAGCCTAGTGATGCCATGCTTTTTTTGCACATTTTGTATTACAGCTCTCTTCTTGGACTCATACATAACCCTTCAGATTAAGGGGGGAATGTTGGACACCTAATCCTCAATGGGTTAGTGTGGAAGC